>LPNX010256609.1:684092-698543 GCA_001517045.1 Pseudotsuga menziesii | reverse complement strand
CCCCCCCCCCGAGCTGGCTCCAACATGCAAGAGATCTATAAATCGTAAGGGTGAGGTTGTTGTTGTTTGGAAATCAGGCTTTGTATTATTAAAAATTCTTGGTTTAGAAAATGCTCTCCAATCCCATCGAGGAATCATAATAAGATTCCTTAATCCTTCTCTTGTCTTTGTTCTTATAGATAACCTTTGGGAAAAGGGAAGTTGGTTAAACTTCACTTAAATCAAGAATTTATTTTTTTCTTGAAAATAATCTTCAATTTAATTTTTATGTAATATAGTATTTATTTTGTTAACTAGGAACTTTTACTATTTCCTACTTAATCTTTAGAATATAAATTTTTTATTTAAATATTTAGTTTATGATATAATATATGAATAGACTCTAACTTATTAATTTAATTATCTTTATTTATTTATGTGTATATATATATATATATATATATATATCATTCTCATAAGTGGATGTAGACTTCACTTAGATATCTTACATATATTTATTAAAATAAATATGTATAAATATATATATATATTCTCATATACATATACTATATAAACTTCACTTATTCAATTTAATCATTATTAATATTGCATCCAAATAGCATAATTTCTCTATTTGATGATTCTTTACTTTAAGTTAATTATTTTAACAAGGCCTTAGGTAGGGTTGGTCGGTTAACTAGGTTAGGTAACTCTATATCCTCCTTACATGTTGGATTACCTTGTATTCATGGCAGTGCTTCGAGTCCTTGATGAGAAGTAGATTTGAAATTTCAATTAATCAACTTAAATAAGTACGATGAAGGTTGGAGCTATTCAGAGTCTTTCCAACCCAACACCCTTTGATTTACAGTAACCCCTACTGCTATTCAGAGTATACGCTCAACACTATCAAATGAGAATTACACTAGTGCAATTCCATATCCTCTCACTCAACACTAATACTAGGATGCACTTGTACAATGCACCTAGGGATAGAATGGCCAAAGCTCTAATGGTCCAGATATTATTCTCAACATCAAGTTGGAGTACTCTAGAGCTTATGCCCAAAACTTCCAAAATTTACTTGTTGGGGTTAACTATGTTCTCTAGGGCTTATGCTCAACACATAGTCTCATAACCCTTGTGCTTCAGGGCTTATTATCAACACATAATATCATAACCCATGTGCTCCAGAGCTTATGCACAACATAGAATCTCATGACCCATGTGCTCGAGGGATTATACCCAACGCATCATAGAAATCAATCATGCATTCAATATTTTGCACAATACACCACAAATAATCATCTCAAGGGCTTGCGCCCAATCACATGATAATAAATCCAATACATCGGGGTCTATGCCTAGTACAATGACAATAGTGCTTTCCCATCATGACCTATTCCCAACATATAATTATAATCATATACAAGACAATAAAACATGTGCATTCGCTCATGCCCAGTATATCTATCTAATAAACATAACTCATGTGCAGTTGGGCATACACCCTATATATAGACATAAACATAACAAAAACATAAATCATGTGCAGTGGGTATCATCCCCAATATAGTCAAGGTCAAAATCTGAGATATTACAAACAAATGAAATAATAATAGTTTCATCCCAAATGAGGCCCTGGTAGAGTCTCTGGAATTGTATATTTCAAAGTCACTAATTAAAGTTTTCTGCTAAATTAAAGAAAAATGTTTTGGGGCCCCTCACTAGTTCCTAGATACCTTTATCCTAATATGTGCAACAAAATTTTCGACCTCAAGACATTTTTTAATATAACTTTTCTTAATTTCCATCGTGTGGTTAGCCTTTCCCAATGCATTATCACTGCTATGTCCATGGTGTCTCTATATGGGTTATAATTGACAAACCCAACATGTCAACTTCAAAGATCTCCTCCAATACTCCATCGAATATCTCGTGATTCTCTGATCTCAAAATATCATTGTCTGCTCCACACCATCGTTTCCCTTGGTTTGGAAACTTTTCCAAACTTCATTCTCTTTTGTGATTCTCTCGAGCAACCCCTAATGTTTATTCTCCATCAAGCTTGTAGACTTCTCTCTGAAGTGCTTATGGGCCTTTCTCCATAGAACCCATGGACCCCTTCTTTGAAAAAACCCGTGACCTCTTCTCATTTACGCCCATGAACACATATCCACAACTCCTCAGTGAAGGAGTTGTGCTTAACTTGCATACCTTCCTTCACCACACTCGTGGACTCTTCTCTACAACACCCCACATCCTTATTCTTTGTTGTTCCCGATGAAACATCTCTACAACTCCCCAAAGACTTTTCTTTGTAGTATCTCCATGTACCTCTGTTCCATGGCACCCACATAAATTTTATTAGCTGTGTCATGTACCTTCCTTCACAGCACCTTCACACCCTTCTCTGCAGTGATTGGCATACTTAGTCTTTGTTGGGTTTGTGGGCCCATCTCCATGGCTCCCAATGGGATTCTCTTAGTGGCACCCCTACTGACCTATTTTCTAGGACACCTGTAGTTTCTGGACATAATATACCCACATGTTCTTCTAGTGTAGTTGGTCCATTTCATACCTCCCCCTCTTGGCCCCATGTCACAGGTGGGGTCCACATCAAATTTCCCAAATTTGTGGAATTTGGTAATTGCACAAGATTTTAATTCGACATTGAGGGTAATTATTTTGAATTAACTTGAAATTACTTCTAACCACTTATTCATCACTTAACATAACCTGATTTCTCTAGAATGTCTAATTTTTGCCTATAAGTCTGGATTTTCTGGCCCATATAGTTTTAGTGCTACAACGAGAAGATCTTATATTACTTTATCACATCCAAAGAGACCTTGGTGACTTTTGAGGCTGCGTTAGACAAAATTATTTCTCTCTAATACTACCATGTGAGTGTGTCATTATAAATTTCACTTATAGAATTTAACTAACATAATGAAACATGCTAATTTTAAGAGGAAATACAAAATTCTTGTGCACCAAAATCTCATGGCCCATGTGCTCGAGGTCTTACACCCAACACATCCTAAAAATCAATCATGTATTCAGTCTTATGCACAATACATCACAAATAATCATCTCAAGGGCTTGTGCCCAATCACATAATAAAAAATCTAATACATCGGGGCCTATGCCCAGTACAATGACAATAGCCCTTGTCCATCAGGGCCTATGCTAAACATATAATCATATTCAAGACAATAAAACATGTGCATTGGCTCACGCCCAGTATATCTATCTAATCAACATAGCTCATGTGCAGTGGTGCATACGCCCAATATATAGACATAAACATAACATCAAAGTAAATCATGTGCAATGGGGCTCATTCGCATTATAGTCAAGGTCAAAATCCGGGATATTACAAACAATGACATACTAATAGTTTCATCCCAAATGAGGTCGTGGTTAAGTCTCTGGACTTGTATCTTTGAAAATCACTAATTAAAGTTTTCTTCCAAATTAAAGAAAAATATTTTGGGGCCCCTCACTAGTATTTTTCTGGCCACTAATGGAATTTGAACACTGCAAATATTGTTATCTTCCTAGCTAAATTTATCCTGATATGTCCAAAACAATTTTTGACATCAAGATATTTTTTAATATAAATTTTCTTAATTTCCATCGTGTGGTTAGCCTTTCCAAATGCATTCTCACTGCTATGTCCATGGTGTCTCTATATGGGATTATAATTGACAAAACCAACATGCCAACTTCAATTCTCTCAAGCTCCAATACTCCATCGAATCTCTCATGATTCTCCAATATCAAAATATTGTTGTCTTCTCCACACCATCATTGTCATTGGTTTGGAAGCTTTTCCAAACTTCATTCCCTTTTGTGACTCTATTGAGAGACCCCGAATGTTGCTTCTCCATCAAGCTTGTAGACTTCTTTCTGCATTTCCTATGGTCCCTTCTACATAGCACCCGTGGACCCCTTCTCTACAAAACCCTGTGATCTCTTCTCCTTTACGCCCATAAAATCATATCCACAACTCCTCAATGAAGGAGTTGTGCTTCAGTTGCATACCTTCCTTCACTACACCCATGGACTCTTCTCTACAACACCCCACATCCTTATTATTTGTTGTACCCGAAGACACGTCTCTACAAATCCCCCACAAATTTGTATTTGTAGTATCCCTATGGACCTCTGCTCCATGGCACCCACATAACGTTTATCATCTATGTCATGTAACTTCCTTCACAACAAATTCACACCCTTCTCTGCAGTGATTGACATACTTATTCTTTGTTGCATTTGTGGACCCATCTCCATGGCTTCCCATGGGATTCTCCTTGTTGCACCCCTACATACCTCTTGTCCACGACACCCATAGTTTCTGTACATAAGCTACCCACATGTTCTTCTAGTGTAGTTGGTCCATGTCATATCTCCCCCTCTTGGCACCATGTCATAGGTGCGATCCACCTCAAATTTCCCAAATTTTTGGAATTTGGTAATTTCACAAGATTTTAATTCGACACTAAGGGTGACTATTTTGAAATTAACTTGAAATTACTTATACCCACTTCTTCATCACTTAACATAACTTGATTTCTGTAGAATGTCTAATTTATATCTATAATTCTAGATTTTCTGGCCCATATAGTTTCGTGCTGCAACTAGAAGCTCTTATACTACTTTATCACATCCAAAGATACCTCGGTGACATCCAAAGGGGTTTTGGCCTTGAGCTCCACAGTAGGAATATACATTACATATTTTCCAAATTTACATATCAATCCAATACTTCAAGGGGGAAAACGAGGTTATTATATTTTTACACTATTTTATAGTTAAAGAGAATTATATCTTCATCTATATTTGGAATTATTGTAGGGTACACTCATCGTTTTGACTTAGAAATTATATTTTGAGACGATTCAGGAATAGTCTTTTGAAGAGAGCTTCCCACACTTGTGGACCATGTTTCTATTTTGAGGAGATGGTTGAGGGGTATTTTGCTAATATATAATGCAGATTCTTTCCAATAATGTCATAGACAAACATGTAAATAGTAGAACTCACTATTAAGAACATGTGTTTTGTTGTGGTTTTGTTCTTGGAGGTTATAAGTCTAAAAGAGATAAGCTATGTATACACTTTAACCCTTATATTAGGGTATATTATTATTATTCGACTTATCAAATTAAAATTAAATGGATAAAGGTCCTCTAAAAGTAAAGGACCGCCAGCCTTAAGTGAAGAATATGGATGGTGGTATGAGAGTTTCTCACTGCTATGTCCATGGTTTCTCTATATGGGATTATAACTGACAAACCCAACATGCCAAATTCAATCCTCTCAAGCTCCAATACTCCATCGAATCTCTTGTGATTCTTCAATCTCGAAATATCATTCTGTTCTCCACAGCATTGTTGCCCTTGGTTTGGAATATTTTCCAAACTTCATTTCCTTTTGCGACTCTATCAAGCGACCCCCAATGTTGCCTCTCCATCAAGCTTGTAGACTTCTTTCTACGGTGCCTATCGGCCCTTCTCGATAGCACCCGTGGACCCCTTCTCTGCAAAACCCCATAACCTATTCTCCTTTACCCCCACAAACACATATACACAACTCGTTAAGGAAGGAGTTGTGCTTCACTTACAGACCTTCCTTTACTACACCCATGGACTCTTCTCTACAACACCCCACAGCCTTATTCTTTTTTGTACCCGAAGACACGTCTCTACAACTCCCCATAGAATTTTATTCGCAGTATCCCCGTGGACCTCTACTCCATGGCACCCACATAAATTTCATCATCTATGTCATGTACCTTCCTTCACAACACCTTCACACCCTTCTCTACATCGATTGGCATACTAATTCTCTGTTACGTTTGTGGACCCGTCTCCATGGCTTCCGATGGGATTCTCTTTGTGGCACCCCTATAGACCTCTTTTCCACGACACCCGTAGTTTCTGGACATAAGCTACCCACATGTTCTTCTAGTGTAGTTGTTCCATTTCATCCCTCCCCCTCTTGGCCCCACGTCACAGGTCGGCTCCACCTCCAATTTCCCAAATTTTTGGAATTTGGTAATTGCACAAATTTTTACTTTTGCACTTTTTCCTATAAGTTTTTTTTAGAAAAACTGGATATCTTTTCAACTAAGTATTTTTGGAAATATTTCATCTAACAAAATTGTTTTATTTAATATGTAAAATGTAGAATTAAAAAAATTATGGTTTCTAAATATAGGTCACTTTAGATCCAACAAGCTTTCTAAAATCCTCAAAGTGCTTCAAAATAGTGATTTTTAGGGCCTTCTTTTGCACCTTGGCTTAATACCTAATCAAATTTGGATCCAAGATTCCAAAATTATTTCCATGCCCATTCAACATGTAATGACCCTAAGATCCGTAAATAATAAAAAATGGTAGGGTCAATATCACAACTAAGATCTAAGGGACATCTTATTCTTAACTTTGTAAATGTAAAAAAATAATCGTAAACAATACTTATGTTCATGTTATGTTTTTCTTCTCATATGTTATTACCTAGTTTTCCAATTGCGATGATGTTTATTGTCGTTCATTTATATATTGTTGTACTTGTATATTGATGTCTTTTATTTGGTTTAATGATGTTATGATAATGCTTATTTATTTTGGATCCTTATTATGCTATGTAGTCTTTATTTACTAAATGACAAGTCTAACTTACCTCTGTATCTAAAGGGGAGGAGTGGCTGGATTTTACCTAACGACTCACTCGGAAAGGTAACGAAATCCTACGATTTGGGCTTACTTAGTTCTCATGAACTAATGCATGATGTATTCGTGGTTATTGCAAGTGTTATGTTGTTAAGACTATGTTTCATGTGCGTAAAAGAAAAATGGGACAAGACCTAACACCTATAATATTTCTAAACCCTAAACACTAAGGGGTTGAGTTGCTTGGTATAAAAACTTAACCAAATTAGACAAGGCAAAAAAATATACCACTAGATATTTAGGGTGGGTATAGAAAGGCCCAAATTACTATACCACTAGATATCATGTCCTAAGTTGGTTTTATCAGGAATTTCCACGTTCCTATGATCCCTCAACTTCTTGTTCATTATGTGGTCTACTAATTATGAGCTTCCCCATGAAATTCAATGTCCTTGCCTCGTAAATTGGGATTCTCTACTTATTTTTTGACTTTTGACACCCTCAAATTCACCCCATGGTTGATGTCTATGGATCCCCCATTGTATTTCACAATATGCATGAAGTTTTGGACCTTTTGTACACTTAACACTTTGTTTTTTCTCTAGATACGATTTATGTTCTTCTTACTATTGTGAGTGCATAGGAAAATTGGAATAAAATTGACCAACAATGGAATGGGGATGAAGGTATACAAATTCCCTTTAATGGAATTGACTTCTCGCTTGAAAAAATGATCCCATACTCAACCATATTAATTTGTGGATTCCTTCCATGGTCCATTAAAATCCTGAATTGATTTCTGAATAATTTTCTTACAACAGAATTTAAGATCAGTAAGGAAGTCCATAGTGGCGGTTGCTTAACAATTATGGAAAATGGATTCTCAAGATTACACTAAGAAATATAGGTTTTAATTCCCCACACCCCTCTCCTATGTTTAGTGGATAACATAGCTCTTATTTGTATGGCCACTAATGGCATTTGAACACTGGAGATATTGTTAGTTTCCTAGCTAAATTTCTCTTGATATGTCCAAAACAATTTTCGAACTGAAGACATTTTTAATATAACTTATCTTAATTTCCAATGTGTGGTTATCCTTTCCCAATGCATTCTCACTGCTATGTCCATCATGTCTCTATATCAGATTATAATTGACAAACCCAACATGCCAACTTTAATGCTCTCAAGCTCCAATAATCCATCGAATCTCTTATGATTCTCCAATCTCAAAATATCGTTGTCTTCTCCACACCATTGTTTCCCTTGGTTTGGAAGCTTTCCCAAACTTCATTCCCTTTTGTAACTTTGTTGAGCAACCCCCAATGTTGCTTCTCCATCAAGCTTGCAGACTTCTTTCTGGAGTGCCTATGGGCCCTTTTCCATAGCACCCATGGACCCCTTATCTGCAAAACCCCGTGACCTCTTAACCTTTACACCCACAAAAGAATATCCACAACTCCTTAATGAACGAGTTGTGCTTCACTTGCATACCTTCCTTCACTACACCCGTGGATTCTTATCTACAACACCCAACAACCTTATTCTTTGTTGTACCTGAAGAAATCTCTCTCCAACTCCCCACATACTTTTCTTCGTATTATCCCCATGGACCTGTTCTCCATGGCACCCACATAACTTTCATCAGTTGTTTCATGTACCTTCCTTCACAACACCTTCACACCTTTCTCTGTAGTAATTGGCATACTTATTCTTTGTTGCGTTTGTGGACCCATCTCCATGGCTCCCCATGGGATTCTTTTCGTGGCACCCCTACAAAGCTCTTTTCCATGACACCCGTAGTTTCTAGACATAAGCTACCCACATGTTCTTCTAGTGTAGTTGGTCCATTTAATACCTCCCCCTCTTGGCCCCATGCCATAGGTGGGGTCCACCTCAAATTTCCCAAATTTTTGGAACTTGGTAATTGCACAACTTTTCACTTTTGCACTTTTTCCTATAAGTCTTTTAGCAAAACTGGATATCTTTTCAAGTAAGTATTTTTGGGAAAATTTTGTCTAACAAAATTGTTTTATTTCATAAGTATGTAAAATGTAGAATTAAAAAAAATTATGGTTTTTAAATATAGGTAACTTTAGCTCCAACAAGCTTTGTGAAATCCTCAAAGTGCTTCAAAAGAGCGGTTTTTAGGGCCTTCTTTCGAACCTTGGCTTAACACCTAATGGAATTTTGATCCAAGATTCCAAAATTATTTGCATGCCCATTCAACAATGTAATGTCCCTAAAATCTGTAAAAAAGAAAAAAATTGGTAGGGTCAATATCACTACTAAGATCTAAGGAACATCTTATTCTTAACTTTGGAATTGTTAAAAAAGAATAGGAAACAATACCTATGTTCATGTTCTATTTTTCTTCTCATATGTTATTACCTAGTTTTCCAATTGCGATGATGTTTATTGTCGTTCAATTATATATTGTTGTACTTGTATATTGATGTCTTTTATTTGGTTTAATGATGTTATGATATTGCATATTTATTTTGGATGCTTATTATGCTACGTAGTCTTTATTTACTAAATGACGAGGCTAACTTACCTCTGTATCTAAAGGAGAGGAGTGTTTGGATTTAACCTCACGACTCACTCGAAAAGGTAAGGAAATTCTACAATTTGGGCTTACTTAGTTCTAACGAACTAATGCTTGATGTATTCATGGTTATTGTAGGTGTTATGTTGCTAAGCCTATGTTGCATGTGTGTAAAAGAAAAAGGGGACAAGACCTAGAACCTAGAAGATTTCTAAACCCTAAACATTAAGGGGTTGAGTTGCTTGGTATAAAAACTTAACCAAATTAGACAAGGGAAAAAACTATACCACTAGATATTTAGGGTGGGCATAGAAAGGCCCAAGCTACTATACCACTAGATATCTTGGCCTACGTTGGGTTTATCAAGAATTTCCATGCTCCTACGATCCCTCGACTTCTTGTTCATTTTTTTTTTTTAACAGAAACTAGAAAGGAGGGGTATATAAAACAGGCTGTGCACAGCCATTCATTACAAAAAAGACAATATCGAAAGTTTATGTACAACAAAACTGCTGCACAGAAAGCCTATCCATGGTGCTGTCCAAAAAACCTTACATAAAGTTTGCTCAAAACATCTGAAACTGTAGGAGGGGTATACCCTTACAAACTATTTACATAATAAAAGACAAAAAAACATTCAGCCATAACTAAAGGGGTGCAGATTACGGATTGCCTCTGTTGTTTCTAGGTTGGACGACGGATTCCTCCTCCATAGGGAGCACAACTTCTGCGGTTTCACCATTGAATCTGCTGCTCTGATTCATTGCTATGAACCGCTGGAGATCCTCCTGGATCCTATCCACTTTCCCCATGATTTCCCAGAGATTGCTCTCGTTGTCATCTATGCGAGCGTCATGATTACTTATCTGAAGAGAAGTATAACTTACGGTGTCTCCCATTTTCTTCACCTCATTGGCCATTTATTTAGTGTCCATGACACTGATTGCTAGCAGTTCGTATAATCTTTGGAGGTTCTTTTTTATGTCCATAAGGAATGCCCCTTCTCCACTCTGCGCCATTCTGGTTGCTTCAGCTGAGATGCTTAACCGAGCGAAGTGATTGTGTATGGCACGAACTGGATTGACAGGAGCACTGTCTTGTTGCACGACCAAGAATTGATTGAAACACGAACTAAGCACAACAAGTTCTTGAAATAGAGAAACTTCTCCTTGCTTTTGACAGACCAACGTGCCCACGGCACCTTCCTGCTAACCCGAGCAGCGACAGCCAAGAACCAAGCTTTGACCCCAATTACCAGACGCTAAAACACCTAAGCTGAGAGTTGCAGCCCGAGACACTGAGAAAGATAAGCATGAACAGGAGGAGAAGGATGCGAGTGCAACCCGTTCCTTCACCACCTAGCGCATGAGGGGCAGGACCTGCCACGGGAGGCCTTGCAGCCACCCTTCACTAATGCCTGTAACTACCTATAACAAAAATCGCAGAGCTTCATGTAGACCAGGGCTCACAAAAGGAAAGATATGGAGAGACATACTGCTTCTGGGAGAAGTCAGGGGATAAAGATAGAGGGGATGATAGGCGTGCGAGAGGTTAATGCCAATAGCATGGGGCCTTAAGGCCATTAAAACAGCAGCGTTCGAATGGTGAAGGGATTGTGGAGAAGGCCACGCGGCGAGGAGGAGAGGGCTGGGAGATAAATGAAGGGAGCCGGCAAAGGACAATGAGGGAGGGAGATCGAAGTGACGTTGGAAGGCTAGGAGCAGGAGGAAAAAGGGGATAAGGGAGAGGGGCATAAGGATAGGAGGGGGACTAAGAAGACTTAGGAAAAGGATGAAGGTCTTAAGACTAAGCCTACTGCATTGCCCATGCATGAGAAAGTTCCAAAACATGTGAGAATGATTATGCCATAGAGAGACCCCATTCATCATTACAGGATATATTTAAGGAAGGGAGGATTCCCATCTTGCTTATAAAAACCTTGTAGAAGAGAAGCCCCCATGTTGGCCATAATGTTTGCTGCAGAGTTATTAATCCGGAGAATATGAAGAGGCTCATAGGAATGGAGCATAAGAGGCTTTACTTTGTTGTACAGGTGACGGCAATTGATTGCTCTTGAGGGGTATCCATTGATCAATTTGGAAATGACATGCTTTGAGTCTCCAAATATTAAAACCTTTCGATAATTTTTGGCCTGAAGAATCTGAAGACCTTGGAGAAGAGCCAGCCACTCTGCTTCGTTATTAGTTCTGTTCCCTAACCCCTAGGCGAAGGATTGTTCTATATTTCCACCGGGATCCAGAAGGATCCTCCCCGCTCCTGCCACCCCTCCTCGACTTCTTGTTCATTATGTTGTCTACTAATTATGAATTTCCCCATGAAATTAATTTCCTTGCCTCACAAATTAGAATTCTCTACATATTTTTGGAATTTTGACACCCTCAAATTCACCCCAGTTTTGATGTCTATGGATCCCCCACTATATCGCACAAATCTAGATGAAGTCTTCGGCCTTTTGTACACTTAAAAATTTGTTTTTTCTCTATATACGATTTATGTTCTTCTTACTATTGTGAGTGCATAGGAAAATTGGAATAAAATTGACCAACAATGGAATGGGGATGAAGTTAAACAAATTCCCTTTAATGGAATTGACTTCTCGCTTAAAAAAATGATCCCATACTCAACCATATGAATTTATGGATTCCGTCCATGCTCCATTAAAATCTAGAATTGATTTCTCAATACTTTTCTTGCAACAGAATTAAAGATCAATAAGGAAGTGCATAGGGGTGGTTGTTTAACATTTATGAAAAATGGATTCTCAAAATTTCATTAAGAAATATAGGTTTTAATTCCCCACGCCCCTCTCCTATCCTTAGCGGATAACATAGCTCTTATTTTTGTGGCCACTAATGGCATTTGAACACTGCAGATATTGTTAGTTTCCTAACTAAATTTCTCCTAATATGTCCAAAACAATTTTCGACCTCAAGACATTTTTTAATATAACTTTTCTTAATTTCCATTGTGTGGTTAGCCTTTCCCACTTCATTCTCCATGGCGTCTCTATATGGGATTATAAATGACAAACCCAACATTCCAACTTCAATGCTCTCAAGCTCCAATACTCCATCTAATCTCTCGTGATTCTCCAATCTCAAAATATTGTTGTCTTCTCCACACCATCGTTGTCGTTGGTTTGGAATATTTTCCAAAATTCATTCCCTTTTGTGACTCTTTCGAGTGATCCCCAATGTTGCTTCTCCATCAAGATTGCATACTTCTTTCTGCAGTGCCTATGGGCCTTTCTCCATAGCACCCGTAGACCCCTTCTCTACAAAATCCCATGACCTCTTCTCTTTTACGCCCACAGACACATATCCACAACTCCTTAATGAAGGAGTTATGCTTCACTTGCATACCTTCCTTCACTACACCCATGGACTCTTCTCTACAACACCCCACAACCTTATTCTTTGTTGTACCCGAAGACACGTCTCTCCAACTCCCCACATAATTTTCTTCGTAGTATCCCTGTTAACCTCTGCTTCATGGCACCCACATAACTTTCATCAGTTGTGTCATGTACCTTCCTTCACAACACCTTCACACCCTTCTCCGTAGCGATTGGAATACTTATTCTCTGTTGCATTTGTGGACCCATATCCATGGATCTCCATGGGATTCTCTTTGTGGCACCCCTACAGACCTCTTTTCCACGACACCCGTAGTTTCCGGACATAAGCTACCCACATGTTCTTCTAGTGTAGGTGGTCCATTTCATACCTCCCCGTTTTGGCCCCATGTCACGGGTGGGGTCCACCTCAAATTTCCCAAATTTTTGGAATTTGGTAATTGCACAACTTTTCACTTTTGCATGTTTTCCTATAAGTTTTTTATCAAAACTGGATATCCTTTCAACTAAGTATTTTTGGAAAAATTATGTGTAACAAAATTGTTTTATTTAATAAGTATGTAAAATGTAGAATTAAAAAAAAATTATGGTTTTTAAATATAGGTCACTTTAGCTCCAATTAGCTTTCTAAAATCCTGAAAGTGTTTAAACATAGTGGATTTTAGGGCCTTCTTTCGCACCTTGGCTTAACACCTATTGGAATTACTATCCAAGATTCCAAAATTATTTGCATGCCCATTCAACAATGTAATGTCCCTAAAATCCGTAAAACAAAAAAAATGGTAGGGTCAATATCACTACTAAGATCTAAGGGACATCTTATTCTTAACTTTGAAATTGTAAAAAAAGAATAGGAAACAATACCTATGGGTCAGTGCAAGAAGATGATGGACCTTTTTGGCGCGTTAGATGCAATAGAAACCTGAAAAATCAGGCATCCCTCAACTTACTTGGATTTTTTGAGATACTTATGCAAAATATCTTGCATTGAGTAAAAAACATGAAATGTAGGAAATTGAATGACCTTTCCGAATATATAACTTTTATGTATCTAAAATTTGCATAGCTATGTCAAATTTCATTTTTCCTAACAGTAACTTTTTATTTTTCAGGGAAATTATAAGGTATATGTTTTTGTGGGTGCAACCTCTGAGGGCCTAAATGATCGAATCAAGCTAAAAAAATTGACATCCATGTAGATAACCCATAGCACTAGTGCAGCACTATTTTTTGAAAATTAAATTAGTAATTTTATAATATTTTTATAATTGTCTAAGTGAGAAAACCTCGAAAATGGTACGTGTTTTGTGGGTGCAGCCTTTGAAGGTCTTAATGCAAAAATCATGAAATGGGGTTTTGATAGAACGTAGAGGTTAGTGTCTTCTTGTGCACCATACAATTTTTGTTTGAAGTGATCAAGAATTGAAAAAGTTATAGAAGAAACACTAACAGTGTGTTTTTTGAGTTGAGGAGTGATGACAGAAGATAAATAAGAAAAAAATAGAAAAAATTATCTATTCTTGTTAAAATTTACATATTTAGAATCTGCAAAAAAAACCATATCTGTTTCCAAAATCTCATAAAAAATGGAGGTGTGCAGCACCATCAGACGAACCGTTAAACACGAGCATATTGAAAATATGGATATAATGCTGAATTTGCCATGGTTTATCATACTCCAAGGCACAGGCATGTTAATCCGAAGCAAAGTACAAAGCAGACACATAGGAATAAGAATTCCACGAAAGCATGGGTGAAGGCTCGGCCTTATCATTTGGAGGGAATAAAAATTTGAATTTAACAATACGCGCGCGCGATTTAACACTCCAAAACGCGTGCTCGTTATAGTAAACCAAAACACGCAC
>LPNX010256609.1:642123-672760 GCA_001517045.1 Pseudotsuga menziesii | reverse complement strand
TGCGGTAGATTGTTCTTCTTGCATCTCAACTACATAGCTTCTTGATTCATTATTTGTAGATGAAATTTATTGTTGTATGTGTTCATTTCCATTTGCAATGTTTTTAGTTAAACTCGAAACATTAATATATTTTAAAAGATACTTGTCTCATTGTTATTTTATTGCAAGAAACAATGTGATTGGATAGGCATCCAAATAAAGTACTGGCTAAACTGTTTCTTGGTTGGGAATTTTTGTGCCTTAAGTTCGAATGGACTTTCTGAATGTTTGGGTGGAATCCTTATTTTGCAAGTTTAAAGCCTTACAGAACTGAAGTTTAAAGCCTTATAGCTTCTTGATTTCATTTCTATTTGCAATGGTTTTAGTTAAACTCGAAACATTAAAATATTTTAAAAGATACTTGTTTCATTGTTATTTTATTGCAAGAAACAATGTTCTTGGATAGGCATCCAATTGAGGTAAAGTGTTGTTTGGTTGGGAATTTTGTGCCTTAACTTTCTGACAATTTGTTGTTTGGGAGGAATCCTTAGTTTGCAAGTTTAAAGCCTTACAGAACTGAAGTTTAAATCCTTATAGAACTGATTGGATAATATTGTTGTAGGGGTGCTTTAATAAATTTGATTAGTCCTTTAATATACTGAACTATTATGGACCCTATAAAGACAGGGAGTATTTCTCGAACTAGTTGAAATCTTTTGTTATGTTGAGGATTTAAATTTAATTTTGGTAGGTGACTTAAATCTTACTTTATCCACTCCATAAGTTTGGGGTTATCATGCTAGGCTCGATCTGCTAATTTTTTGTCAAGATTATTCCTTAGAGTTAATCTGGTGGATGTGTTACCTATTAAATTGGAGCCTACTTGGTCCAATGGGATATGTGGACTGGAGGGAATTAATAAGAGCTTGGATAGGTTTTTTATTTATGCAAATCTGCTCTAATCTTCACAAATATATAGAACCCATGTTTAGAAGGTAAGGATTCCAAATCAATTATCCTATTCTATTACAATTGGATGGGATAAAACATGCTCATAATTATCCCTTTAAGTTTAATAATTCTTGGTTGTTTAATGAGGAGTTCTGTAGTTTGGTTAAAAGGAATTGGCAAAGGGATGAGATTCATGATGGTTGAAATGCTATAAATTTGTTGGTCCTAAAGAAAGATATTACCATATGGATAAAAGAGCAAAAGAAAAAGGACAATGAAGGCTATTGTAACATTGATGATAAAAGCGATTAGTTGCATTTGTGGTCAATAGAATCATGAGAACGGAATGGCAGAGTGGCTCCTTCCGCGGCTAGGGTTTCCCTAGCTGTCGCCTCCCCTCCTGCGCAGAGCCGAGCTTGGCTGAATCGCAGGTGCTCCTCGTCCTTAGCGCGGGCTTGTCCTCAGCACGGGGTTTTGCTGCCATTTTTTATTTTTCAGCGTGGGGTTTGCTGCCGTTTCTTTCAGCGTGGAGTTCTCTCAGGAAATGGGCTCTCATGCCCAGCTCGCCGCCTTCAAGGCCCTTGTTCAAGCTGTCGCTCCTCAGGCAGTTTCCCATTCTTCTTCCAAGTTCATGAAAAATATGGATGAGATCCCTTCTCTAGAGCTCTCTCCTTCGGATCCATGCTAGAAATCTCTCATCCTCTCTGAGCAATCCCTCATTCGCAAGTTCACAGGGTTGTGGCCCAGCCCTAAGGCGGTGGAGATCTAGATTGCAAAACATTGGAACCCTATTCTGCAAGGACAGGTCTCTCTCTTTGCAGTTGGTCAAGGGTTTTTTGTATTCCTGTTCTCAAATAAAGAAGAAATAGACCTTGTCTTTCATTCGGGCCCTTTCTTCATGGGCTCGAGAGGTCTGTTCTTAGCCCCTTGGTCTCTGGGGTTTAACCCAGAAGCAGAGATCACTGCTACTCCAGTATGGGTAAGATTCCCTAACCTCCCTCTTCATCTTTGGGGGAAAAGTACTATGATTGACATTGGTAATAATCTAGGCCGCTATCTAGATACTGCAAAACCAAAAGGGGGTCAGTACATATGTGCCCGTATCTGCGTAAAGGTGAATCTAGAGAAAGAGATTCCAGAGGCCCTAAAGCTCACTATAGGAGAATGGAGACACATTCAAGAACTTGATTATGTGCATATCCCTTTCAAATGCAACTTCTGCCATGTATACGGCCACTTCGCTAAAATCTGCCGCAAGCTTGCAGAACCACAAAAACCAGGAAATCCCCCAGCTTCCAACGATACAGAGTTCCAGACCGTCTCTAATCGACGACGTCCTCCTCGACGAAAGGAGCCTCAAGCGTCTCAGCAAACACTTTGTCGATTCAAATTGCCTTGACATACACATTCGGAAAACACTTTGTTTGGTTTGATTCTTCCTCTTGCTTCTCAACTCCATTCCATTCATTGTGTGTTGCAGTAGATGAATATTTACCATGTTCATTCCATTTTTAAAACGTTATGTGTTCATTTCCATTTGCAATGTTTTTAGGTCAAGAGAAAATTATTGAAAATAATTTAGCTTAGCTTACACATTGGACATACCCTTTTTTTGGGGGGTTCATTCTTCTTCTTGCATCTCAACTACATAGCTTCTTGATTCATTATTTGTAAATGAAATTTATTGTTGCATGTGTTCATTTCCATTTGCAATTTGCAATGTTTTTAGTTAAACTCAAAACATTAAAATATTTTAAAAGATACTTGTCTGATTATTATTTTATTGCAAGAAACAATGTGATTGGATAGGTATCCAATTGAAGTACTGGCTAAACTGTTTCTTGGTTGAGAAGTTTGTGCCTTAAGTTCCAATGGACTTTCTGATTGTTTGGGTGGAATCCTTATTTTGTTTGGGTGGAATCCTTATTTTGCAAGTTTAAAGCCTTACAGAACTGAAGTTTAAAGCCTTATAGCTTCTTGATTCATTATTTGTAGATGAAATTTATCGTTGCATGTGTTCATATCTATTTGCAATGTTTTTAGTTAAACTCAAAACATTAAAATATTTTAAAAGATACATGTTTCATTGTTATTTTATTGCAAGAAACAATGTTCTTGGATAGGCATCCAATTTAGGTACTCATGAAACTATTGCTTGGTTGGGAATTTTGTGCCTTTAGTTCGAATGGACTTTTTGACAATTTGTTGTTTGGGTGGAATCCTTAGTTTGCAAGTTGAAAGCCTTATAGAAGTGAAGTTTAAATCCTTATAGAACTGATTGGATAATATTGTTGTATGGGTGCTTTAATAAATTTGATTAATCATTTAATATACTGAACTATTATGGACCCTATAAAGATAGGGAGTCTTTCTCGAACTAGTCGAAATCTTTTGGTATGTTGGGGATTAAAATTTAATTATGGTAGGTGACTTAAATCTTACTTTATCCACTGCATGCACATTCACTGAACAAAACAAAAATGGAATTTCCCAGCTATGACAATGAGGAAAACCACAGTAAAAACCATCCAGGGAGGATCCCAGCCACTGACCATTTCCCAAATCAAATTCCCAACCATGGGAAAAATGAAGGAAACCACAAAAACATGAGGGAGAATGCCCCAGCTATCTCCAACTGCGTGAAGAAGAAAACGCATGGGTGAATAAATTGCTTGGGAAGGCATTTCTAAGCATTTAGTTGCCCAAGAAGCCAAGAAAACGTTTTCCAAAAATGGGTAACTCCCCAAATTCGAAATTGACCCCCATACCTTTCCCATCCCAAGGAAATAACTTCCTTCACCAATTTTAGATGATTGGGCATAAAAGACAAAAAGAGTGGTTGACAAATTGATGGGTTTTCCCTTTGACATTTGGATTTTTTCCCATAGGATCAAAGGTTGGAATAATTCCCCCATCCCTATTCCTCGTAAAACCATGCCCCCATCTCTTTAATGTTGCTGCGCGTAGCTAGTTGTGGTATTTTTATTAATGTAGCATTTTACATGGTGTCTCAAACACATTGTGCCTGGCTAGCACATAAACCATCGACATCGATTTTAATCGATGATACATAAGACACTAAATCCATGGTGGGGCCTTTTCCTTGAGCTTCACACCATGATTTAATACAATATTTACATCATATGCAATTTAATACCATGGGGTCAAAACCGGCGTGTTAGAGTTCCTCTCCGTCGAGTAAGGGTTGGGGTCAAAACGTTTGAGGTGACTATGTATTTTACTTTGATTGATAAGTAGTGTGCTACATGAAAATAATTAGTAATGTAATGTATTGTGATATATATCCTTTTGTGTTAATGAATCTATGTAATGTTATGATAAATAGTAGCTACTCGATATGATTTCTATAGTTGATGTATGTTGTGTTAAAATTCCATATGCTAAGCTAGATTATCAACATTTAATTTCAATTTCATAACAAAAGCATAAAAACAGGATCACTGAAAGAAACAGTATCACAAGAACAACACAAATTTATCCTGGGAAAACCCTAAAGGGAAAAACCCAGCAAAAGCTTCATCAATATAGATGCCCCAAAAAGATAAAAGGTAAAACCAAAAGAATGATCCTACTTCTCTTGCTACTTTTGCCTCTCTCTCTAATTGGCTACACAAGTGACTATGTGTGTTCCAAATGAGGAGTGCCACACCTCTATTTATATTCTTTCATTCACTTAATAATTAATTCCGTTATGTAGACTTGAGTAATCCTAATTTAATTTTGTAGGATCGAGTAACCACAACTGGGTACTAATGACCCGAATTACAATTGGAGGGGACTTCCTCATGACTCTTATTATTTCTCCCAATTAGAAACATCGAGGTATAAAGAAATACATGTGATTCTCTCGATAGGAACATCGGGGACCACAAAAAATACATATAGAATATTATTCAAAGTTACAATATTTCAACACTCCCCCTTAACGAGAAGCGTATTCTACAACAATAACAATAGTAGGAGGGCATCATCAACATCATCATCATGGTGACACATCTATAAATCATTGGAAGATTTTCAACATCATATAGTCTTCATCTTCAATCTTTAACAACAGTAACACTTTGAACGATAGCATCATCATCAGTACTTTAGTCTTCATCTTCAATCTTCAGTAACAACAACAATTTGTCTTCTCGATCGATAATATCATCATCAACACTTTGACCTTTCGATCAGCAACATCATCAACAGTACTTTGACCTTTCGATCAGCAACATCATCAACAATACTTTGATCTTTCAATCAACAACATCATCATTCGATGAACAACATCATCTTTTCGATCATCAACATCATCATCATCATACTCTGATCTTTCAATCGGAAACATCATCATCACACTCTGATATTTTGTTCAGTAGCATCATCATCATCACACTCTGATATTTCAATCAGGAACACCATCATCATCACACCCTGATCTTTCGATTAGGAACATCATCATCATCAGCAACAACCTGCAATCCACAGTACAAAGACAAAAAGTCTTCGGATCACTTTTGGACTTAAAGTCTAGGGATGATGCAATCCCACCACATTCTCAACAACCGAAGTCATCAGATTGATTATGGGATAAGCAGCCCCTATCACTTTAGGACTAATTCCAAGGATGATGCAATCCTACCACATTCTCGACAACTGAAGTCACCAGATTGATTACGGGATAATCAGTCCCTATCACTTTAGGACTAAGTCCAAGGATGATGCAATCCTACCACATTCTCGAGTATTGAAGTCACCAGATCAGTTCTAAACTGAAGTTCAAGGATGATACAATCCTACCACATTCTCGAGTACCGAAGTCACTAGATCCATTTTGAACCGAAGTTCAAGGATGATACAATCCTACCACATTCTCGAGTACCAAAGTCACCGAATCTGTTCTGAATCGAAGTTCAAGGATGATAAAATCCTACCACATTCTCGAGTACCGAAGTCACCGTATCCATTCTGAACCGAAGTTCAAGGATGATACAATCCTACCACATTCTCGAGGACCGAAGCCAACAAATCCGTTCTAAACCGAAGTTCAGGGATGATACAATCCCACCACATTCACGAGGACCGAAGTCACTGGATCCATTATGGACAGATGTCCTGAGATGATACAATCCTTGTTCATTCTCAAGGACCGAGGTCACCATATCACTTTAGGGAAAATGCCTAGGGATGATACAATTCCACTGCAACATCACTGCCCCCACTTTTGAGGAAGGTCTTTATGAAAAAAACCAAGATTTTCACGAAAGTGTTCAAACATTACTCGAGACAGAGGCTTCGTGAGTACATCAGCAACTTGTTTATCAGTACTTACATACTGGAGCTTTATGGCTCCCTTCTGCATCATATCTCGAATGTAGAAATACCGGATTTCTATGTGCTTCGATCTATCATGGAACAATGGGTTCTCTGTCATCTTTATACAACTTTGGTTATCACATAGAATCATAGTAGTATCCAATTCCAGGTTGAATAAACCTGACATCGGCTTTCGAAGCCATATGGCTTCACAACTAGCAGAGCAAGCTGCTATGTATTCTGCTTCAGTCATGTGAAGAGCAACACTGGACTGTTTCCTGCAAAACCATGAAATCATAGCAGATCCCAGACTATAACATCCACCTAATGATATTTTCTTGTCTGATACCCTTCCATCCCAATCTGCATTCGTATAGCCATATAGTCTGTACTCATGTCTTCCATCATAGTATAGACCAAAGTCTATAGTCCCTTTTAGATATCTCATCACATGCTTTGTAGCTATCAGGTGAACTCACCTAGGTTGAACTAGATATTGACTCAAGGTGTTCATAGCAAAGCAAATTTCTGGTCTGGTGTTTGTTAGATACATCAACAACCCAATAATCTATCTGTATCGAGTCAAATCCACTGACTATGATGAGTCATCCGCTAATAACTTCAAGTTGGAATCCATGGGTGTGGCCATGGCTTTGCATTCCAACATATTGAATCTTTTCAATATCTCTACAGCATACTTTCCTTGGTTGAGAAATATTCCTCCTGAACTTTGCCATAATTCAAGACCTAGGAAGTAATGCATTAACCCAAGGTCTTTCATCTCAAATTATTCAATGAGTTTCTTCTTTCTTTCCACAATCTGATTCTCATTCCCTATGAGAAATAAATCATCCAAATATAGTAATAGTATGACAGGTTCATCTTCTATAACCTTGAGGTAAAGGTTAGGATCGACTTTACTCTTGGAAAATCCCATACTCGTCAAGAAACTATCTATCCTTCCATATCAAGCTCGAGGAGCTCATTTCAGGCCATACAAAGCCTTCTTCAACTTGCATACGTGAGTACGTATGTCTTCATCTTCAAATCCTTGTGGTTTTTCTATGTATACTTCTTCTTCAATCACACCATTAAGGAAGGTTGTCTTCACATCCACCTGGTGTAATTCCCACTTCATCATGGATGCAAGTGCCATGATAGCTCTAATTGAAGTGTATTGTGCTATAGGTGCAAAAGTCTCTTCATAATCAATTCCCTCTTTCTGAGAGAAACCTCTGGCCAAAAATATTTCTTTATACCTCTCGATACTTCCATCAGCTGCATGTTTTATCTTGTAGATCCATTTGGAGGATACTACACTCTTTCCTTATGGTTTGGGAACTATATCCCATA
Source organism: Pseudotsuga menziesii (assembly GCA_001517045.1). Lineage (NCBI taxonomy): Eukaryota > Viridiplantae > Streptophyta > Pinopsida > Pinales > Pinaceae > Pseudotsuga > Pseudotsuga menziesii. The sequence goes on along the minus strand of LPNX010256609.1, from coordinate 665,155 downwards.
CATCATTCCTCAATAATGACTGGTATTCTTCAGTCATCCTTCTACCCATTCTTTCTTTTGTTTCGCTTCTTCATAGTTTGTAAGTTCTTGATCTACTAGATCACACATCAAGGCTACATAGTTGGAAACTGTCTTGGGCCTCTTTCTTACTCTTGTGGAGCCTTCAGGAGCTCCATATTGTTTTTGCTTCTTGTATAATCGCTCTTTCCCAAGCAAGATTTCTCTTTTGTCACATCTCCATCATAGGAGGTTCTTGTGGTTCTGTCATGTCATGCTCTTCAGGAGTTTCATCTTTAGGGAGGCATGTAGCTTCTTTATTTTTGGGAGGTGCCTCTTCCTCATACACTCTTCATGTTGGGACTTCCTATATCTATGGAGGTCTATTTCTTCATCTAATGTCACATCTTGAATGATTTCCATGTGATGGAACACATGAATGTAAATTATGAATTCCTTGGATACTTCACAGTATCCAATAAATATCCCCTTATTTCTGGAAGGGACCAACTTGGTTCTTTTCTCTTTTGGTATATGAATATATACTCGACAACCAAATATTTTGAGGTGACTTACCTCAGGATTCTTTTTCATTAACATCTCTTCTGTAGTCTTGAATCTAAGAGCACCGTAAGATATTCTATTTTGAACATAGACAATAGTTCTTGTTGCTTCTGCCCATAGATGCACTGGAAAATCTTGATCATATATCATTGTCTTGATTGCTTCCATGATAGTCCTATTATTTCTTTCTGCAATACCATTTTGTTGAGGATTGTAGGGAGTGGTTAGTTCCCTCTTGATTCCAGGATCTTTGCAAAAGGCTTCAAATTCTTTTGAAGTATACTCTCTGCCATTGTCTAATCGGGGTCTCATGATTCTTTTGTTTGAGAGATTCTCTATCAAGGCTTTGAATTCCTTGAACTTCTCAAACACTTCGCTCTTTTCTTTCAAGAAATATATCCGTGTATTTCTTGAATAATCATCAATAAATGTAATGTAATATTCAAAACCACTTAAAGATGTGGAGGACATTGGACCACACACATCTGAATGAATCAATTCTAATGCACCTTTAGCTTAGCTTCACATTGGACATACCCTTTTTTGGGGGTTCATTCTTCTTCTTGCATCTCAACTACATAGCTTCTTGATTCATTATTTGTAGATGAAATTTATTTTTGCATGTGTTCATTTCCATTTGCAATGTTTTTAGTTAAACTCGAAACATTAAAATATTTTAAAAGATACTTGTCTCATTGTTATTTTATTGCAAGAAACAATGTGATTGGATAGGCATCCAATTGAAGTACTAGCGAAACTGTTGCTTGGTTGGGAATTTTGTTCCTTACGTGGACTTTCTGAATGTCTTGGTGGAATACATATTTTGCAAGTTTAAAGCCTTACAGAACTGAAGTTTAAAGCCTTATGGAACACATGGGATAATATTGTTGTAGGGATGTTTTAATAGATTTGATTAGTCCTTTAATATACTGAACTGTTATGGACCCTACAAAGACATGGAGTCTTTCTCGAACTACTCCAAATCTTTTGGTATGTTGGGGATTAAAATTTAATTTTGCTAAGTGACTTAAAGCATACTTTATCCACTGCATAAGTTTGGGGTTATCATGCTAGGCTCGATTCGGCTGCTAATTTTTCTCAAGACTATTCCTTAGAGTTAATCTAGTGGATGTGTTACCTATTAAATTGGAGCCTACTTAGTCCAATGGGATATGTGGACCTGTGATATGTTGACAAGAGGGAATTAATACGGGCTTAGATAGTTTTTGATTAATGCAAATATGCTCTAATCTTCACAAATATATAGAACCCATTTTTAGAAGGTAAGGATTCCAAATCAATTATCCTATACTATTACAATTGGATGGGATAAAACATGCTTATAATTATCCCTTTAAGTTTAATAATTCTTGGTTGTTTAACGAGGAGTTATCTAGTTTGGTTAAAAGGAATTGGCAAGGGGATGAGATTCATGATGGTTGCAACGCTATAAATTTGTTGGTTCTAAATAAGGATATTATCAGATGGATAAAAGACTAAAAGAAAAAGGACAATGAAGGCTATTGTAACATTGATGATAACATAAAGGACATGTTAGTAATTAGTGAGGATTTCATTTTGAATGAGGAGGAGAGATTGGATATATGGATTTAAAATTTAAAAGGTCCACTTTATTAAGACAAGAAGAAATGGAACGACGATTAAAGATTCGTGCAATGTGGACAAATTTGGGCTGGGGTTCTTTCTGAAACTTGGTGGCTACAAAATTAAAGATTGGATTTGGTTGGTAGAGTTATTTGAGATAAAAATTAATCATTGGACCTTCAAAATCCTTTCTATTGGGTGTATATTGACCCTTTTTATAGCAGTCTTGATTGGCATCCGTGTTTATTGGCTTTCTCATGCACAAGTGCTAAGAACTGTTTTGAAGATGTTGATAAGTATTATCTTCAACTTCCTTTACTCAGGAAAGGCTGCTAGAACGAATTTACAAATGGTTAAGTGGGATAAATTATTAACTCCAAAGGCTTTCCGTAGTTGGGATATAAAAAAAGTGTTCTGGTTTAGAAAAGATGTATTTACTTTTCCCACAGAGTGTGATTTAGGTTTATAATTTACCTTTCCTGCAAGGTGTGAATTGCTTTTATCATTTACTTTCTAGTGTGGCATGAATTCAGATTTCTACAAGTGATTTAGGATTTCAATTCTATAATTAGTTTTACTGCACATTGATGGGGTTGCTTTGGGAGACAATTGATTCATACTCCTGATACCTACATGAGGTATGAATTTTATTTCCTGTCGTGTGCTTTAATTTCCTATCATGTGATTTACTTTCCTTGCAACTTAGTTTCAGTTATTGTTTAGTTGGATAGTTCCTTGCCAAGACTATGTAACTCTTCATACCACTCTTTGTAAGTCAGGTTATTGAACTACAAGTTCAAGTAGATAAACTAATGTAAAATGGGATTGTGGTTTGCACATACAGTGCATGGTAACTCGCAAGTTCTCAAGGAACCCGAGTTGAAAATTAATGTACAACTTCTTAGTTTTTTTCTAAGTAATTAGAAGACAATTAAAATCCTATCATAAGCATTAATATTTTTATGTTCTTCATGAGCCTTGATTAACCTCTCATTGTTTCAACCAAATTTTGTGCAGTGATATATATGCTCTCTCCTCCCATTAGATTATGTATCAATGTTTCCCGCTTACCTATTTTCTCCTAGGACATATTCATCATGTTTATAGAGGTCTTGGGAATCAATCACAGTTACCATTTGTTTTTGGAAACTTTTTCTCCTTTGTATGTTGTCTCTCTACTATAATTGTTCAAATATTTTCAACTGCAAGCACTGTGCATCATAACAATATTTATTAGACATCCTATGTAATACATGCAATGACAAATAAAATATGTTCTTATTTATAATAATTAATATTATGGAATAATTCATTGGGTTCTTAGGTAACGTTTTGTTACATTTATACATTTTTGAAGTACTCCCTATTGATATTTTTGTCAAATCAAGGTTATAGTCAATTTTCTATTCAATTTTTAGAAACTTATGAAATCCCCTTTTGGATTCTAATTGTGCACTATTGTTCCCCACTAGATAATATTTATAAAACCTATGTTTATGCTTAATTATTAACTATGATTTGAATGTTATAGCCTCGCAAAATTGCTAATTTTTCCCAATTTTGCAGTTTTTCTACAAGTGCAATTATCTTTGGAGACCAACTTTAGCCACATATAGTATAAATTCTAGAAATAAATAGAAACTTGTTCTTATTGGAAGATGTTATTACATATAAAAGGGATCACTTAGCAACTATCATATCTCTAATTTGATGTTCTACTCATCTTCTATAAAATTTTGGAATTGACAACTTTTTCACTTTTTCCTATAAGTTTTATAGCAAAAATTGCTATCTTTTCAACTAAGCATTTTTGGAAAAATTTTGTTTTATTTAATGAGTGTAAAATGTAGAATTGAAAAAAAAAATTATGCTTTTTAAATATAGGCCACTTTATCTCCAACACGCTCTCTGAAATCCGTGGTTTTTAGGGCCATATTTCACACCTTGGCTTAACACCTATTGAAATTTTGATCCAAGATTCCAAAATTATATGCATGCCTCTTCAACAATGTAATGTCCCTAAAATACGTAAATAAAAAAAATTATATTGGTAGGGTTAATCTCACTACTAAGATCTTCTTAACTTCAGAAACGTAAAAACTAAATAGGAAACAATACCTATTTTCATGTTGCTTTTCTTCTCGTATGTTATTACCTAGTTTTCCAATTGCAATGATGTTTATTTCCGTTCATTTATATACTGTTGTACTTGTATATTGATGTCTTTTATTTGGTTTAATGATGTTCTCGTATTGCTTATTCATTTCGATGTTTACTATGCTACGCAGTATTTATTTACTAAATGATGAGGCTAACTTACCTTTGTATCTAAAGGGGAAGAGTGGTTGGAGTTTATCTAACGACTCACTTGGAAAGGTAAGGAAATCCTACGCTTTGGGATTACTTAGTTCTCATGAACTAATGCATGATATATCCCTGGTTATTGCAGGTGTTATCTTGCTAAGCCTATGTTGCATGTGCGTAAAAGAAAAAGGGGGCAATACCTAGCACTTAGAAGATTTCTAAACCCTAAACACTAAGGGGTTGACTTGTTAGGTATAAAAAATTAACCAAATTAGATAAGGGAAAAAACTATAGAGAAGTAAAATCTCAACTATGGTGGATGTTAGCTGACACATTAAATGGGGCCATGTGAAGGATGTGTGGCTTCCTCCACACTGGCGCCAACATAAAACCAATAGCTAGGGTTTTGATTCCTCTCTTTTGCATGGTGAAGTCATGGAAAGGGGGAGCGAACTCCATGGTTGGGATTTTGCTGGCAAAGGCATCGCATGGAAGAAAAATCATCGGCTTAATGGAATCATTGCCAAGGTATGTGTTTATAGTTTGTGGTTAAAATCTTAATATTTATTCCTTTTTAGTAAATGTTTGCAGCATACTTCTGATGGACATCTGGTTTTGTGGCAGGTTTGACTTTGTAGCAGATTTGCGACTATGGGGAGGAGTATACCGTCGAGCCACCTCCTGGTAATCCCAAGAACACAGGCCCTTAGATATATGTTTGGTCGTTAAATGGTGGGAGAGGTTATGGGGATTCTCTTTCTGTAAATATTGTAAAAGGCTTCCCATTTGGAAACGCCAAGGTTTTGGAAAAGAATTGAAGCTTGAACTATTCGTGGGTTTGGGGTTTTTATGGACATGGCCCGTTTGGGAATTTTTCAAAGTGGCAACAACTGTGGTGAATTTATTTTGTTTAAATAAAACCTTCTATTTTGGATTTTCATGGTGGATTTTGTGTTCTACATTCCTTTGCTCTTTGTTTATTAATTTATGAAATCATAGTTAAGGTTTAAAGCTTGGGCATAATTTTAAAGGTGTAAGAGATATCTTAATACGGGTGCTCTGTTAATTGGTTTCAAATTTTATTAGTTGATAGACGAAATCTGAATCGTTACGCCATTTCAAACACTCTGTATTTGTTTTAAAAGTGAAATCATAGTCTCTGTATTTGGTTTTAAAATCTTTGTTTCTAATTTGGATCTATGTGTATTCAAGAGTGTATCTGGCAATTTTGATTTTATTATTTAATATTTACTTTCGCAAATCATTTGACAAGAGCACTGTACATATGCTAATTAGGAGGGTTCTGAAAAATCAGTTCCATTGCTAGCAATGGCACTATGGTAATGTTGCTCATAATTATTACTTGGATGTGGGAAATTTTTGGGTCTATGCCCACGCTGTATATTTTAGGAAATGTTAAAGTGATTTGGTAGATTCCTGACTTTTTATTATTATTTGTTGTTTCAATATGTTTGTTTCGCTTATGTATCATAGCTGAAGGGAAATCCCTAGCTCTATTCTTTATTTATATTTTTGATGTGGTTTAAAAATAGTTATAGTGGCATTGCTAGCAATACGACGCTATGGTTTCAACATTGGTTTATTATCATGGTAACCTAGCCTGTGTATCTAGAATGGTTGATATATTGGTATTTATTTCCTTTAAAAATATGAGAAGGCTTCCTTCCAACGCTCGTGGATTCGATTTTGGATTATCGTTATTGGTGTTATTTCATTTTAATATTTTATATGAATCCCAGTCGATGTATATGGGATTTTGATTGTTAAGTTAGGTATGGCATGAATGTATTCCAACCAAGTCTTAAGAGGTTTCGATAGTGGGTGGAAGGGTGTTGTTATACCCTTGCTATGTGTAAATAATGGTTTAATATTTTATGGTTAGTTTAATAGGATTCTAGACGATGATATGCATGTTTTATGGAATACCATCATTGTTATGGAATGCTGATATATGTGTTCTTAAAACTCCCAGTGATTCGATCCCTTGTTTGCGATTATGTGTTATCTTTTATCTTGTCAATTGTTTGATTAATGGATAGTTTACTGTATCAATGTTGGGCGGATTCTCATATGTTAGCGCTTAGAATATTGGCATATCCTTTCTACATGATGGTTGTCAACTTTCTCTTTGTGGAAATCAATAGTTTGTTTATCATGGATGACTGTATATTTTATTTACTTCTTTTTAGTGCTTTAAGTAGTGAATGTTGTGCATATTTAGTGTGGAGCTGGACACCAAGGTATTTGATCTCGGGCCCACGATTCTGTGTTATCATTGGTCTGTAAATTGTTTATTTATTTGATAGTTTGTTTTTTAGATGACGTATATGTTTATTAAAATGCATATCCATCATTATTTTATAATTTATTTATGTAGTTGATTAAGCCCTTCGTGGTTTCTCTATAATGGTATACTAAGTATTTTATTTTCAATTCTAAGTTTAAAGCATGTATGTTGATTTGATTAGGTATTCAGTTTAATAATCTAGTTTTTAATAGATGAGATCGAGCACTAGCTTTAATATACTTTAATAGATAATTTATTTTGTTACTGGGATATATAGGGTTTCTAGGTGTGGATTCAACTGTTTTCCATGTTTTTGGAAATGTTCATCTTTATCTTTATCAGGATTAAATGTTAAATCTAGTCTAAACCCTAACATATTATAGAAGCTTCTAAAACTAATTTAATAGAAAACTAATATGAAATTTATCCTAGAATCTTTATAAGAGCTTAAACTGAGATTATATCTTAACTAATAAAATATCCTAAAACATTTATTGATAATGATGAGGGGTGAATTATAACTCCCAATAAAAAACCTAATGAATGTAATCTCAACCTATATCATAATCAAAACAGAGGTAGGAGATGAAATATAGGAAATCTCTTACCTACAATTATGCAGCTTGAAATGGCTTAAGAACCCTGCACACCTCAACACCCAAAATTAATAAAACTCCTTTTATTTCTTACCTTAGGAATGATAACCGGATGACCTTGGTCTTGATGTATTTGTAACTTCGGAATGTATTCATCCATATTTCTTATCTATTGTAACCCGATGTTTATTCTGGGATGTGTCTGTAATGTATTTGATTCATGCCATGCCCCGATGTTCCTACGGGGAGGTTCTATAATGTAAACAAGTCATGTCAAGTCATTGTGGGTAACCCTCCTATTGGTCAAGGGTTAAAGTCCCCGCAGTTGTGGGGCCCTAGGGTTATTAGAATATCCTAGAGAAGTTGACCCTAGGTGAGTCATTGTAAGTCGGGGCAATAGTTCCCACCATTTTGTTAAGGATAACCCTCCTTTTTGGTTGGAGAAGGAAAAGTCCCCACAAGTTGTGGGGCACTAGGGTTATTAGACACTCCTAGAGATGTCGGCTCTAGTAAGTAATTGTTAAGTGAGGCTGACATGTTGGAGTGGGTTTCAAGTGAATGAAAGAATATAAATAGAGAGTGAGTCTCTCTATTTATCACACACACACACACACACTCATTGGGGTGCATGAGTGAGAGGAGAAGTTGTTGGGACAACAAAGAGACTGCCGTTGTCAGGAGATCATCTTTATGTTTTCGGGTTTTACTTTTGGTCTTGATTCTATCTCTAAGGAAGTTACGAGTTTTTCTCCTTTATGGTTTCCCCGAGGAAAATTATTTGTGTCTCTTGTCTCTCGTGTTTTATTGCTGTGCATGTTATTCTCTCAGTTAAAGATCCTAAGATCATAATGCTAGCTTAAATGATAAAAATCTAACATGGTATCAGAGCTAACCTGAGAAGAAGACATTGTGCAGCTACAGAAGCTGGGGCTTCTTACTTTTTGGGTGTCTCTCCAAAATCCATCAGCAAAAGTATGCTAGGATGACTCTCCATTGAAGGGCCCATCTTTATGTCGAAGCGGAATTCAATTCTGAGCATTTTCATTTTTGGTGCGGGAAATTAGGGATTTCTACAAAAGAGGATTTTTTGAGTGAACTCAGCATGGGATTTATCTCCTCATCAAAATCAAAGTTTAGAGACATGTATCAAGATTTTTGGTTGGGTGAAACTCTAAGAAATTCAAACCCTAGTTTGACCTCGAGTTGGAAAAATCCTAAATACTAAAAGTGCTAAGTCTTGGTACATTCACTATATCTAGATATTGGCGAAGTCTCAGGAGCTGAAAATTGTCGAGCCTGAATCTAAAATCCTCATGTATACTATTTCCAAATTGCAGCCTCAGATTTGCTATTTCTAGGAGATATGATCCCTCCACATTAGGGTTCCAACCTCTTCCAGAATTCATCCCTAAAAAGGACACTTGGGGAGAATTGCTATATCATGGGCTGCAAAGGTCCAAATGAAATTTATGAAGATGTTCCAAAAAGGGAACGGAATGTACTTTCTGTGGTCCAAGTTTTAGACTTAGAAGATGAACCAGTGATACATGGAAGTCCGTACAACTTCACTATTTGGAAAAGTCTTGTAATAGGTCACCTTGGGAAAATGATCATAAGTCCCAATTGGTGAAACCAATTCTGATGAAACCTATGGTTTTAGATTAGGGACATGTGAGGATACCTCAGTATGAATGTTTAGACATAGAGGAGCATTAATTTCAGAGATACCATAGAAATAGTAACAGGCATTTCTGTAGAATAAATTGGAAAACTAGGGCTTCCTGTTCTAGAATCTTCCCTCCACTGTTTTTAGAAAATGAGTACATTGGACAGCTCACCTTGAGGAGATCTATATTTATATCCAATCAGATCTAAAAGATTCCAATTTTTGAAAATTAGTATTTTTCTAACAAACCCTATATTAGCCAGCTCTGGAACCAGGACGGACACCTCAAATCGGTAAGATCTAATCTTTTGCTATTTGCATTTGAGTTTCTCATTTCAAAGTGATCTATCACATCAGCTGGATAATGAGCTTGGTGAAGCTGAAAACTTCCAAGCATGGAATTATTTAATCTCTCTGAAGAAAATGAATTGGACACCCACATGAGTGGAGAGTTTCTAGTTCCAGAGGGAGATGAGGCTAAAAGCCTTACACCAGAAGAACTTGGTCAAGGCCAAGAAGGTCATTACTAATTCAATCATGGATCACCTTTTACCACAAGTGTCTTCCCTAAAGACACCGAAGATGGTTGATTCCTTGACCAAGCTATTTGAAGGGAAGAACATAAATTGGAATATGACTTTGAGAAGGAAATTGAAGAATGTGAAGATCCAGAATGTAGAATCAAAAAACAAATTTGAAGCGGTAAAAGAAGAAGTGAAGAATGCAGAAGTGGTGATAGCCACCTTGAATGGCCTCCCAAGATCATGGGATTCATTCATTCGAGGAATGTGTGCCAGAAGGAAGTGTTTACTTTCAGTAGACTCTAGGAAGAAGAAGAAGCTCGACTCAGAAGAAGAGAAGAGAAGATGGGAGCAACTGAAGATCAAGCTCTCACCATCCAAAGAAGATCCCTCAAAGAATGAGGAATACGAAGGACTCAACTCTTGAAGAACCTCTTATCCACCTTAGCATTTGGATAAGAAATGATGCTATTATGAATGAAGAAGATGATGAAGCTGAAGGCTCAAGAAAGAATCTACCCACGAAACAAATAAATATAAGTATTCAATTGTCATTTCATGATATTGTTTTGTTATGCATTTGTTTATATTCAGTTAATGTATTATGCATGATAGAATGTTTGCATTAATGACAGTGTACTACTAATATGCATGTGATGGGTAAGTAGCTCATGGTGATATACAACTCTCCATTGCTACTTATCTAGAATGAAACCTCTTTGCTGACATATTGGATTAGTGCACAATCTCAATGTTGTCCTGGTGAAGATGGAAGGCATTTAGAAACGTTTCCATGAGATATGGATGAATGTTGTATTGGCTAAAATAGTTGCATGATCATATATTTATCCATTAGAACTTTCCAGTATGAATATTCCTTATGAAATTTTTCTAACCATACAATTGTATTTGACTTGTAGGAAAGATCGCATACATAATCAAGAAAAGAAGGATGAGACTTGTTCTAAAGAACAAGTGATGACCTTTCAAAATGAAGAATAATACGATGAATGTAGCGACATCATTGATGTAGAACCTTCCATCCATGAAGAAGTAACCAAGAAGAAATGGAAGACTAGTTCAAGAAGAATGATGTCTAGGATGCAGTGTTGATACGTGAAGGGAAGTTCGTAGCTCCATCATGCAGTATATGGAAACATCGTGGGATACAAGACAAGATTCGTAGCATGAGGATTCTCATGAAAAGAAGGCATAGACTACGAAGGGACATTTGCAGCCAGTGGAAGTTGAAACACATACTTGATGAGCTTGATGAAGATATTAACCTTTGCTACAAGGTTGAAGATGAAATTCTATAGAGGATGACAAGCTCACAGATGGGTGCGAAAAGAAATTTCAAAAAATTTCAAGATAGAGGATCTTGGTATCCAATGATCCTAGATGGATACATAGAATATTAGTAGTAGAGGAAGCTACTTGTCACTCTGGTACATAATGTTTTAGTGCATAGAGTACGAAAGACAGAGGGAGTATGATGCTCTGTTCACACGGAGTGACTATAGAAGATCCCGAGGTTCGACATGGTATGACAGGATGGATAGATTACTGATGACTCTAAGCTTTAATAAGAGTAAAGTGGATTCCAACCTTTGCTTCAAGGTTGAAGGTGGAAGACCAGTGATGCTCCTGTTATGTGTCGATGCACTATTTTCTAGGCATGCAGGTGTGGACAAGGGAAGTATGCAATAGAGATCCTGAAGAGGTTCAGGATGATGGACTACAAGGCCATGACCACACCTATGGCATCGAACCTGAAGCTATTGAGTGATGCTTCACTAGAGAAGGTTGATGCTATGATGTATCGTCACATGATTGGTTCCTTGATGTACCTGAAGAATACGAGACCAAATATTTTCTTTGCTGTGGACACATTGAGACATGTTCACCTGATGGTTGCAAAGCATGCGGTGAGGTATTTGAAGGGTAGAGTTGAGTATGGGCTCAAGTATGAGGCGAGTCAGAAGATTAACCTAGAGGGTTATGTGGATTCGTATTGGGAAGGCAGTTCCATTGATAGGAAGAACATTTCGAGGTGCTACTTCAGTATGGGATCAAGTGTGATATCTTAGTTTAGCAGGAAGCAATCATGTGTGGCACTGAGTACAGCTGAAGTAGAGTATGTCGTAGCTTGTTCAGCTAGTTGTGAGGCAGTATGGCTGAGGAATCTACTGTCTGATTTATGTGCTCTCTAGATGGATGCTACTTGTATACATAGTGACAACCAGAGTTGTGTGAGAATCCAGTGTTCCATGAAAAGTTGAAGCATATTGAGATCAAGTATCACTATATCAAGGATATGGTGCAGAGGGGAGCAATGAAGCTCTAGTATGTTGTGACAGACGATCAGATAGCTGATGTTTTGATGAAGCCATTGGCCAGAGTGAAGTTTGAGTACTTCAGGGAGAAGCTTCATGTTTTCCATATCGAGGTCCCTTCCAAGGGGAAGTGATGAGTCCGAAAGCCATTCTGATGAGTAGGTTAGATGTAAGGGCTAAGCCATTATGTCATGGTGAGAGGATTGATTCCTTCCATATCAGATATGAGTGCTAATCCATTCTGATATGACTGTAGGATTGGTTCCTACATGATCATATATAAGGGATATTTCCATTCTTGGAATGGAGCTACCTGGTGAGGTACCAGGAATCCTCAGTTTGGGACTGAGAGCCATTTTGATATGATAGAGGGATGTGTTCCCACTTAATTAGATGTAAGGGCTGAGCCATTCTATCATTGTTAAAGGATTAGGTTCTTTCCATGTTAGATGTGAGTGCTGGCCATTGTGATGAGTAGGTCAGATGTAAGGGAAATTGCCATTCTCTGGGAGAATGGAGGTACTTGGTCAGTTTTCAGGTAGCTTAGTCTGGGACTGGGGGCCATTGTGGTATGATTGTAGGATTGGTTCCTACAAGATTAGATGTGAGTGCGTGCCTTTCTAATGAGTAGGTCAGATGTAGGTGCTGAGCCTTTGCACAGATGATAGTAGTTGTGTCTTATCATGTTGGTGAATGTGAGTGTTGGGCCTTTTTGATGTGATTGTAGGCTCCTACATGATCAGATGTGAGTGTTGGGCATGCCTTTCTGACAAGTAGGTCAGATGTAAGTGCTAGGAAGGCCATTCTAATGAGTAGGTCGGATATAAGTGCTAAAGAAGACCTACATGGTGGCTAGGCCTACAACCAGCATGAAAAAGGGTTGGTTCTGTAAAGCTTCCTATGACAAGAAGAATCATGAGATAGCGTCTGTGGTACTGATTCAGATCGAGTGAGGATCTAGATCCAGTGATGATGAGCCAACATTGATCATCTAGATCGAGTGATGATCCAGATCCAATGATGATGTCCATTAATAATGATCCAGGTCGAGTGATGATCTAGATCTAGTGATCGAGTGATGATCCAAAACCACATGAAGATGACTTGAAGATGAAGATGATGAGAACTCAATGATGATCTAGATGATACAAAGAAGAAGACTTGTGCTGATAAATTGTGTCAAGAGAATACCTTCCTAGTTAAGAGGGAGTGTTGATGTATTTGTAACTTCAAAATGTATTCATCCGTATTTATTATGCATTATAACCCGATGTTTACTCTGGGATGTGTCTGTAATGTATATGAGTCATTTCATGCCTCGATGTTCCTATGGAGAGGTTCTATAATGTAAACAAGTCATGTCAAGTCATTGTGGGTAACCCTCCTATTGGTCAAGGGTTAAAGGCCACGTAGTTGTGGGGCCGTAGGGTTATTAGAATATCCTAGAGAAGTCAACCCTAGGTGAGTCATTGTAAGTCAGGGCAATATTCCCCACCATTGTGTTAAGGAAAACCCTCCTTGTTGGTCAGAGGAGGGAAAGTCCCCATAATTTGTGGGGCACTAGGGTTATTAAACACTCCTAGAGATGTCAGCTCTAGTTAGTAATTGTTAAGTGAGGCCGACATGTTGGAGTGGGTTTCAAGTGAATGAAAGAATATAAATAGAGAGTGATTCTCTCTATTTATCACACACACACTCACTCATTGGGGTGCATGAGTAAGAGGAGAAGTTGCTGGGACAAGAGAGAGACTGCTGCTGTCAAGAGATTACCTTTATGTTTTCGGGTTTTACTTTTGGTGCTGATTCTATATCTGAGGAAGTTGTGGGGTTTTCTCCTTTATGGTTTCCCCAAGGAAAATTCTTTCTGTCTCTTGTCTCTTGTGTTTTATTGTTGTGCATGTTATTCTCTCAGTTAAAGATCCTAAGATTATAATGCTAGCTTGAATGATAAAAATCTAACACTTGGAACTTCAATGTTCCTTCCAACCATTACCCAAAACCATTCCTGGTTCTTAAATATGATCCCCTGAGATGGCTCCAACATGGAAGAGATATATAAATCCCAAGGGTGACTCTGCTGATGTTTGGAAATCACGCCTGTATTCTTAAAACTGGTTGGTTAGTATAATGCTCTCCAATCCCATCTGTCACATCCCCGACCCTCCGACTGGTGAAGAGGATGCAACCATGGCGTTAACCATCCGGGATACCAGCCCCATGAACATGTGAATTCAGAAAAATGCTGAAACAAAATGCGTAAAACAAGATGCATTGAAGTGGAACATACACAGACGCAATTATTTATCATACACAACGAACGCAACATTCATTCATACAAGCATTCATTCAACATGTTCATCACATTCATTAACAGAAAAATATGGTTGCAGAAGTAAAAATGGACAAGATGACTTATCTTATGAAGAACTCGTTCCACAGCCAGCTATGTCGCTGCAATGTTCCACCCAACCATAGGCCAGCGTGCTCCTTAATCTCTCAGCAGCGCTGCCACCCTCGAGATGGGAATGATTCTCTAAGGAATAAGGGAACAAGTAGGCTTACACATAGCCAAGGATACACAAAACACAGACAAGCCAACACAGTTGGGTTTATCAGGCCATCAGCAAGACAACCAATCCAACATGGTCAGGTTTATCAGGCCATCAAGGAGTTGGGAAAGGCTCAATGCTAAGCTGGTGATCTCATTACAGATCCAAGAACACCTACACCAGAACTATCCTGACTTCTAAGACACCCACACACACCCAACACAAGGAATCAATCCCTTCTGGCTCAAGGCTCAAGGTTTGACAATTTCCCCCACCCTTATCCTTGTGAAAATCATGCCCCTTCTCAATTTAGTTGCCGCGATCGTAGATGGTCGGGTTTATTTTAATTAAAGATGCATATGTACATGATGACAAAAATTAATATCTATGCCGCATGCCCCGATACACCATCAGTGACAATTTCAACCTGAAACATAGCATAACCAATCAATGGTTGGGCCTTGGTCTTTAGCTCCGGACCATGACCATTTACAATATATACATCATATGCATTCAATGCAACGGGGTCAAAACCGGGGTGTTACACCATCGAGGAATAATAATCAAATTCCCTAAGCCTCCTCTTGGCTTTGTTCTTATAGATAATATTTTGGAAAAGGGTAGTTGGTTTAACTTCAATTAAATCAATATTTTACTATTTTATTGAAAATAATATTTAGTTTGATTTCTATGTAATATATATTTATTTTGTTAACTATGAAATTTTACTAGTTCCTACTTGAGCTTTAGAATAGAATTTTTTTTATTTAAATATTTAGTTTAAGATATAATATATAGATAGACTCTCACTTACTATTTTAGTTATCTGTATTTCTTTTTATATATATTTTTATTATTCTCATAAGTGGATGTATACTTCACTTAGATCTCTTACCTATATTTATTAAAATAGATATATGTGTGTGTGTGTGTGTGTGTGTGTGTGTGTGTGTGTGTGTGTAATCTCATATACATATTATATAAACTTTACTTATTCAATTTAATCATCTATTATTAATCTTGTTATTTGATTCTTATTTATTTTAAGTTAATTCTTTTAACAAGGCCTCAGGTAGGGTTGGTCATTCAACTAGGTTAGGTATCTCTAGATCCTCCTTACATGTTGGATTACCTCGTATTCATGGCATTTATTCTAGTCCTTGATGAGAATTAGATTTCAAATTTCAGTTAATCAACTTAAATAAGTACGACGAGGATTGGTTCTATTCAAAGTCTTTCCAATTCAACACCCTTTGATTTACAGTAACCCCTAGTGCTATTCAGAGTTTATGCTCAACATTATCAAACGGGCCTTACAATGATGAAACAAGGTGGGGTAAGCCTATTTCATGGTGGCTTCATTCTCTCATTTGGCCTCCTTGGGCCCAAAGTGCTTCCATTCCACTTTCAACTGGAAAATAGTTTTCTTCCTGAGTTGTACTTCCATTTTGTCCAAGATGTGAAGGGGTTCTGGAATAAATTCCGCTTCAGGTCCCACCTATAGAAAGGACCAATCAATCACATGTTTAGTATCATATACATATTTCTTCAATAAATATGCATGAAAAACATTGTGAAACTTTACATGAGTAGGTAAAGCTAATTCATATGCCACTATCCCTTTCTTGGCCAGTATCTGAAAGGGTCCACAAAATCTTGGTGCCAACTTTCCACACCTTCCTAGGATCAATGACCTTATTTTTTCTTTTACTTTTAAATAAACATGTTCGCCGACTTGGAAGTCTCTATCCTTTATGTTCTTATCTGTGTAACTCTTTAGGCGATCTTGTGCTTTCTTGAGGTTTGGTTGCACTTTGGTGACTGACTATTCTAGGTCTTTCAATAAATCTATCCCTAACATGAGCCTTTCCACTGAGCTATCCCAAGTCACCGATTTTCTACACTTTTGGCCATAGAGTACCTCAAAGGGACTCATTTTGAAGGAGTTCTAGTATCCGTGGTTATATGCAAACTTGGCGAGGTGTAGATAATCCTCCCAATTTGTGGGATTTTTCATCACATACATTCTAAACATATCCTCCAAAATCTGATTTACTCGTTCTTTTTGCCCATCTGTATGTGGGTGGTAGGTGGTACTAAAATTTAACACTGTCTCTAAGATGGAGAATAAATATCTCCATAATTTACTAGTAAACTTGGTATCTTGATTCGAGATGATTTCCTTGGGCATCCCATGAAATCAAAATATCTCTTTTAAGAATATGTCAGCAATGTGAACTGCTTTGTAAGTTGATATGTCAGCAATGTGAACTGCTTTGTAAGTTGACTTAACTAGAATAAAGTGTGTCTCTTTGGAAACCTTATCTACCAATAAAAATATGGAATCATTATGCTTCTTTCTCTTTCATAAACCCATAATGAAATCCATACGGATAACCTCCCATTTCGATTCTAGAATGGGTAATTATTGTAGTAACCCTGAACGATGTTTGTGCTCTTCTTTGACCAGTTGATACTCTTGGCATTTTACGATGAATATTGTTATGCCAACCTTTAAATTAGGCCAGAAAAAGTGTTTATTTACTACCAATATCATCTTTTGATATCGTAGGTGCCCCAAGTAGGGATTTCATTGGAACTCAGTTAGAATACTAGACAAGATGTCTCCTTCCTCCAGGACATACAGTCTCTCCTTGGAACACAATAGTCTTGTCTCATCTACCTTAGATTCTTTTTGTTGCTATAATAACCTATCTTCCTGAATATTTTTAAGGACATCAACATAGAAACAATCAACTCTGCTTGTCGTTTTAATCCTATCATGCAAATCTGAATCAGTTTGTCTCAAAACTTTACCTCATACAACATATGATCTCATCTACTTAAAGCATCAATGATTTTGTTTTCCTTTCCCTTTATGTACTTTAATTCGAAGTGGTACTCGCTCACAAAGGAAAACCATCTGGTTTTTGTGGCAGGTTCGACTTTGTAGAAGCTTTGCGACTATGGGGAGGAGTATATTGTCGAGCCACCACCTGGTAATCCCAAGCACACGGGCCCTTATATATATGTTTGCTCATTAAACGGTGGGAGAGGTTACCGGGAATCTCTTTCTGTAAATATTGTAAAAGGTTTCCCATTTGGAAATGCCAGGGTTTTGGAAAACAATTGAAGCTCAGACTATTCGTGGGTTTGGGTTTTTTATGAATATGACCCATTTGGGTGTTTTTCAAAGTGGCAACAAATGTGGTGAATTTATTCTGTTTAAATAAAACCTTCTATTTTGGATTTTCATGGTGGAGTTTGTGTTCTACGTTCCTTTGCTCTTTGTTTGTTCAATTTATGAAATCGTAGTTAATCTTTAAATCCTATGAAGACTTTTAATGGTGTAAGAGATATCTTAATATGGGTGCTATATTAATTGGGTTAAAATGTTATTAGTCAATAGAATAAATGTGAATTGTTACTCTGTTTCAGACACTCTGTATTTATTTTAGAAGTGAGATTGCAGTCTCTATAATTGGTTTTAAACTCTTTGTTTTTAATTTGGATCTCTGTGTATTCAAAATCTTATCTAGAAATTTTGATTTTTTTATTTAATATTTAGTTTGGCAAATTATTTACCAAGAGAACTGTATTTATGTTAATGAGGAGGGTTCTCAAAAATCAATTCCATTGCTAGCAATGGCACTATGGTAATCCTACTCATAATTATTACTTGGATGTGGGAAATTTTTGGGTCTATGCCCACATTTTATATTTTAGAAAATGTTAAAGTGATTTGGTAGATTCCTAACTCGTGATTATTATTTGTTGTTTTGATATGTTTGTTTCTCTTATGTATCGTAGGTGAGGGGAAATACCTAGCTCTATTCTTTATTTATATTTTTTATGTGGTTTAAAAAATAGTTATAATGTCATTGTTGGAAATACGACCCTATGGTTTCAACGTTGGTTCATTATCATGGCAACCTAGACTGTGTATTTGGAATGGTTGATATATTTGTATTTATTTATTTTAAAAATATGAGCGGCATTCCTTCCAATGCTAGTGGGATTCGATTTTGGATTATCGTTATTATTGTTATTTCATTTTAATATTTTATATGAATCCCAGTCAATGTTTATGGGATTATGATGGTTAATTTAGGTATGGCGTGAATGTATTCCAACAAACTCTTAAGAGGTTTCAATAGTGGGTGGAATGTTTTTCTTATAACCTGGCTATGTGTAAATAATGGCTTAATATTTTATGGTTAGTTTAAATGGGCTTCTAGCCGATGATATCCATGTTTTATGGATGATACCATCATTGTTCTAGATTGTTGATATATGTGTTCTTAAAACTCCCAAGGATCTGGTCGCTCGTTCATGATTATGTGTTATATTTGATCTTGTCAAAGGTTTGGTTGATGGATAGTTTATTGTATCAACGCTAGGCAAATTCTCATACGCCAGTGTTTAGAATATTGTCATATCCTTTCTACATGATGCTTGTCAATTTTATCTTTGTGGAAATCGATAGTTGGTTTATCGTGGATGACTGTATATTTTATTTATCTCATTTTAGTGCTTTAAGTAGTGAATGTTGTGCATATTTATATTTGGACACTAAGGGATTTGATCTCGGTCTCATGATTCTATATTATCATTGGTATGTAAATTGTTTATTTATTTGATAGTTTGTTTATTAGATGACAAATATGTTTATTAGATGGTTTGCCCATCGTTATTTGATAGCTTCTTTATGTGGTTGATTAATCCCTTCGTGGTTGCTCTAAAATGGTATACTTAGTATTTTATTTTCAATTCTAAGTTTAAAGCCTACATGTTGATTTGATTAGGTACTGAGTTTAAAAATCTAGTTTTTAATAGATGAGCTCCAGCACTAGCTTTAATATAATTTAATAGATAATTTATTTTGTTATTGTGATATACATGGTTTCTAGGTGTGGATTCACCTGTTTTCCATCCTTTTGGAAATGTTCATCATTATCCTTATCAGGACTAAATGTTAAATCTAGTCTAAACCCTAACATATTATAGAAGCTTTTAAAACTAATTTAATAGAAAACTGATAAGAAATTTATCCTAGAATCTTTATAAGAGCTTAAACCGAGAGTCTATCTTAACTAATAAAACATCCTAAAACATTATTCATAATGATGAGGGTTGAGTTACAACTCGAAATAAAAAACCTAATGTATGTAATATCAACCTATAAAATAATTTAAAGAGAGGTAGGAGCTGAAATATAGGAAATCTCTTACCTACAATTATGGAGGTTGAAATGGCTTAAGAACCCTGCACACTTCAACACCCAAAATTAATAAAATTCCTTTTATTTTTTACCTTAGGAATGATAACCGAATGACCTTGGAATTTCTAGATTCCTCCCAACCATGACCAAAAACTGCTCCTAGTTCTTAACTCGGATCCCTTGAGTTGGCTCCAACATTGAAGAGATCTAGAACTCCTAAGGGTGAGGCTACTTCTGTTTGGAAATCACACATGTATTCTTAAAACTTTTTGTTTAGGATAATGTTGTCCAATCCCATCGAGGAATAATAATTAGATTCCATAAGCCTTCTCTTGGATTTCTTCTTATAGATAATATTTGGGAAAAGGGTAGTTGGTTTAACTTCACTTAAATCAATAGTTTAGTGTTTTCTTGAAAATAATATTTAGTTTGATTTCTATGTGTTGGGGAAAATATTAAACAAATTATAACAAATATCCAATGATTTAATTGTCAACTCGGAAAGAGCGTAAACTTGTGAGGTATAGACAAAATATATGTAGGGGCAGAGTGTCGTTGAACTTAATCTAATATTCTAAATGACTGAAATCAGAAATACATGTAATTGAAATTGAATTAAACTTGAAAAAGCAAATAAACCTAATCTAGAAAAGAATAAGATTGCAGAAAATAAACTGATATAAAAAAATCAACATTAGCTTGTGAGCTCACATAAAATCAATACAACAAATTCATAACCAAGATATCAAAATATGAATAAATCAAACTATCTATTCTAAAATATAAAATCTATTATAGCAGGATGAAATCCATGACTATCTCAAAAGATGAAAGAGTTCTCTACTACCAAACCACTAGAGAGGCCTCTAACCAAAATGAGGGGAAAGCCCTCCTATTTATACATGAATTCAAGATAACTAATCATAATTAAAGATCAGCAATTCTCTCAACTTATCCCTCAAAATCCTCAACAAATATACAACTCATCCCTTCAAATTCTCAACAAATCTACAACTCATCCCTTAAAACTCTCAACAAATATTGGATGAGCTATTATCTCCACATTTCCATGATCTTCTTCTTGAAATTAGACCACATCTTGAGGATGAAATTCGAATTTGAGGCTAGGTGGTCACTTTTGAGCTTGTTAAAGTCTTCAAATACACCTGTAAACATCACCAAAATCATCCAACTTTAAAGTATAATGAAAATATGTTATTTTTCTCAATAATTAACCACAAATTCACTCAAAATACTAAAAAATAAATGATTTGGAAAATGGTAATTTAAATCCATATTTATTATGAATGTGGTGAATATTAATGGTTTTATGGAAGGATAAGATAGGAATAAGGTGACAATTGGTATGTAAAAGATGAATAAAATGTGGTCTTTTTGCGGCTCAACATACCCCCCAACTTGATTGGTTGCATGTCCTCATGCAACTATGCATTTATTCTTTTTTTTTTTTTTTACTTTTGGCTTTGTAGTTAGGGTTTACATGATGATGGTATGTAACAGTAAATCATTTCATGATTTTGAAATGTATGAGTAGCAGCGATTTTCCTTATGGTTGGTTCTTGTGTGACAACTATAAGTATAACAAATGTTAGTTCTTGTGTTAACAACATTCACTTGTTTTACTTGTATTTTTGCTGCAATACATAAGATTTATGCATTAGAAATGATGAAACATCAATGTATATTAGCAAAGCCTTTTTCTTCATATTTATGAATCATGCCAATATATTTAGCATAATTTGGAAAAGACATGTTGATTGAGGGAAAATGAGATGATGAATATGTAAAATGGTAATGAATAGGGCCCCCCCCCCCCCCCCCCCCCAACTTAAGATGTATTAGGTTTATGAAAAGGAGAAAGGGAATTTAGTGAGGGAATTTTCCAAATTCATTCATTTTCTAGCATTTAAGGAATTACATGGTTAAAAATTAGAAAACAACATACCTCCACTTACCCACAAAGTTGATGAGTTATGCAATAGGAATGTTGTGGCTTCTACTGCTGGATAATAGAATGTGAAGTGAAGGATCTGAATTGTTGCTTGGCTGGATGATGTAAAAGATGAGCTTAAAGTAGAAATGTGGTACTCTCATATAGCTGAAGTATGCTACTATAAAACTTCTAATGGAGTCACAGAAAGTATATAGTCTTCACCTACTACACAACTCGATGGTAGAATTCTTACCATGCGAATAAATGTGTCAATGTCGAACATGGAAAGAAGTCCTTGGATTACCGACCATTGATGAATGTCGTTAACCAACGCGAGGAAATCTCACCATTGATTTCAATGATTTCCAAGGTACCTAAGTACATTGTGCGAAATGTAAATAAATGAGCTGATGTCGAGCCACTTGCAAGATCTAACGATTAAGGGACATTGATGTATTCCCATTATTATCAGCAAGAGAACTTGCCATTAAGGAATGCAAGCCTCAAGGTACTAAAAATTAACTCTAGTCTCTATCACAGATAAGGTGCTGAGGTCGATGGGGCAAGACTTGTTGAAAGGTGGGCCTTAAGGAATTCCACATCAGTCAACATGAGTTATACAAAATGAATGGTAGGACTATAGATAAAAGATCTCATGGTCAGAAATTTTTTATGGCAAGGAAAATAAAGTAATGTAGTCATGGAAAGGAAGTTGAATGGTTCTATTCATAAGGAAAAAAAAACTGAAAATGAGGAAAAATGTGTGCGACTCAGGAAGGTAGACATGCAAGAAGTCATGATGTACGAGGCAGTGAAAATGTAGACTCTGACATGGATGACGAATAATCTTGGAAGGAGAAGCATAAGTAATCATGACATAGCGTAATTGGTTTCTGAAAGGACTTTGTGGCAGCAAATGTCATGACATACACAAGGGAAAACTCAACTCCTTTGAGCTTTCAATGGAACATTTTTTCTGAAAATTTTCTGTGATTCTGAAAATTATTTCTGCATGCCATTTGTTTGTCTTTAAACCTGAAAAATGTAAGTATTTCCCTGCAAAAAACTTGTTAGAGCATTGAAAATACATGAAATTATGTGCTTAATCAAAAGTTAAAATAAATAAAATGCTCTGATACCTGAAAGTAGAAACCCTTCTTGCCGAAACCTATTTCAGAGTGATTTGCAAAAACAAGTTAGCATAGTAATCATAAAATTTTGAAAAGATTAAAATTTAAAATTTTATGATTTTATTTATTACCTAATACTTTTTATTTATTTATACGTTTTTAGTTTTTAATTTAATTTAATTTTTATTTTGTAAGCATTTTTGTATATATATATATATATATATATATATTTAAATTTGATTTATTTACCACAAGAACACATTTTAAAGACGAGTAGTAAT
>LPNX010256609.1:607266-637435 GCA_001517045.1 Pseudotsuga menziesii | reverse complement strand
ATCATAAGTGGATGTAGACTTCACTTAAATCTCTTACCTATATTTATTAAAATAGCTAAGTGCTCTCTCTCTCTCTCTCTCTCTCTATATATATATATATATATATATATATTCTCATCAAAAAGGATAAACAAAGTTCTTTTGCTCTTAGACTAGACCTGTCCAAAGCCTATGACATAGTAGATTGGAATTTTGTTAGGCTCATCCTCATTCGGCTAGGGATGGATATGGAAATAGTAGAATGGATAATGGGATGCATACAATATACTTCCTTTGTAGTACTGATCAATGGAACCCCATTATCTTTCTTTAGATCTACAAGGGGAGTCCGACAAGGATTCCCAATTCTCCTTTTATCTTCCTCATAGTTGCTGATGCATTAAGCAGGCTGGTTTTGAAAGAAAAAGAGAAGGAAATATTGAGGGAGTTAAGGTCTCAAGTGAGGAAGAAGTCACACACACACTTTTTGTGGATGATGTTCTACTCTTTGGTGTAGGCACTAAGGAAAATTTGAAGGAGTAAGCTGCTTTAATTGAGAAGTATAAGAAGGCTACAGGAATGCTAGTAAACATAGAAAAGTCCTTGTTAGTTCACAATGAATGCTCAGAATACTTAATTCAACAGTCCAAAGAAATCCTCTCTTACACTATCAATCCTATGTCAAATGGGTTCAAGTATCTAGGGTTTTTTCTAAAACCTAACAGTTATGGATTCCAAGACTAGATCTAGATTTATCATAAGGTTGAAGCAAGAGTCTCAGCATGGAAAAATAATTTTATATCTAGAGGTGGAAGGTTATTGTTGATAAAGGTAGTTTTCCATTGCATCCCAGTCTAGTGGGCTTCAATAGCTTACATCCTCAAGGAGATTCTAACTGAAATCAGGAAAAAATGCTTCTCCTTCTTATGGTCAGCTAGAAAACATAATGATGGCATACCCTTGGCCAAATGGAAAACCATTTCTCTACCAAAGGAGCTTGGTGGGTGGGGTATTAAAAAACTTGAGCTCTTCTGCAGAGCACTAGAAGCCAAATCCTTATGGAGGCTGGCCCAAAACACAGACACCCTACGGGGAAGAGTTTTATGCTCCAAATATTGTCTTGATATGACTATGATTGATTGGTTTAGAACCCCAAACAAGTCCTTAAAAAACGGTCCTATAGGATGGAAAGCTATGGTTATGTCCTTTCCCTTCATTGGAAACTAGACAGTGTGGGAAATTTGAAATGGGAAGAGTGTCAGGGTTGGGGAAGACCCTTGGGTAGGTTCTGGGGAATATTACAAATTGCCCATTATGGTCATTAACAAACTAAGAGAAAATATATGCGTCAAGCTTGCAAATGCCATAGTTGACACTCATCCTCCCCAATAAAGAACAAAATGGAAAACTGCTAAAGAGCTGGGCATGGAGGGTAATGAAGTATAGAGATGGAACAATTTTTTTAACCTGTTGGAGATAAATTTCATTAGCCTTAATGAGGAGGATCAACATAAACTGATTTGGACTAGGAACTCAACAAATTGGGATTATACAACAAAACAGGGTTCTAAAATGGTAATATTAAAACAAACTAAAGGTCACAAAGCATGGTGGTGGGGATTGTTGTGGGAATAAAATTACCCTCTGAAAATCACACTCACCTTTTGGTTGGAAATAAACAACAAATTACTAACATGGGAAAATCTGAGGAAAAGAGGATTCCAAGGGATAGGTTTTTGTTCTCTATGTAAATCAGGAGAAGAACTTACATCTCGTATGTGGCTCTTGTACTTATGTAGGATAGGTTTGGAACAATGTAGCGCAGGCTATCACTCAAGAAAGAATGGATAACGCGGAAGGTGATTGGGAGTAGGGAGCCAAAGACTGGTGGGTCAATGAAGTATTATGTAATTATGCTTCTTTTCCTTTCCTCTTTGTATACACCATATGGGAGACTTGTAACAGAGCAATTCTTAAAAATCCTTGGACTCCGATTGACATATCAACAAATATACTAGTGCAGAAGGCTCAAGAGCATCAATATACCATCAAGAAAGGAAGAAAAAGAACTGTCAAGGCCCCAGAAATTTATAAGAGCTGCCCTTGGGATTTTTTTGATGGGGCTAGTCAAGGAGACCCTCCCATAGGAGGAGCAAGGGCCATAATATTCTTAGATGAGACAAATAAAATATCCTTCAAGATTGGATTGGAAAGAGCTTCAAACAACAAAGAAGAACTATCAACGCTATGGGCTACAATGAAGATACCAAGTGACAAACACATTCAAAGATTTCATATCTATAGGGACTCCCAAATAGTAATAGATTGGGAAACATGGAGGAATAACATAAGAGATCCCCACTTGCAAAATCTCTTCAAAGAAATACGAGCTCTCTAACTGACCTCTGAAGCAATCCATTTTAACCACATATACAAATAATTCAACACAGAGGCTGATACCATGTCTAAGCAAGCCTTAGTAATACAACCATGAATAATAGAAGGTGAGGTTGTTACCAGAGATGCAACCACTCTATTTTTCTCTCCATTATAAAAATAGAGTCAAAACATATAGGATCACCAATGATTTTTCGATTGATAGAAGATAGTTCACGCATAGAAAACTGTGACACAAAGGATGCTGAGGCTCGGGCTTGTGATGAGGATGCATAGACCGAAATGTCTTAGAGAAATTTTTTCATAGGTAACCACAATGGAAGGATGAAGAACTCAAAGCTATGTGAATTTTTTTTGTCTTTTTGTATAAAGCAATGCTCAAACTAATGTGCATACAGATGTAATGATGTAAGCTCTTATGAGTAGTCCATGTTATTCAATGAATAAAGGACTTTTTTCTCTGGAAAAAAAAAATTTCTCATATACATATTATATAAACTTCACTTATTCAATTTAATCATCTATTATTAATATTTCTATTTGATGCTTCTTTAGTTTAAGTTAGTTCTTTTAACAATGCCTCAGGTAGGGTTGGTTGTTCAACTAGGTTATGTAGCTCTAGATCCTCCTTGCATGTTGGATTACCTCATATTCATGGCAATTCTTCCATTCCTTGTTGAGAATTAGATTTGAAATTTCAATTAATCAACTTAAATAAGTACGATGAGGGTTGGTTCTATTCAGAGTCTTTCCAAATCAACACCCTTTGATTTATAGTAACCTCTAGTGCTATTTAGAGTCTATGCTCAACACTATCAAATGGGCCTTACAATAATGCAATTCCAGAGCCTTTCGTGCAACACTAATACTAGGATGTACTTGTACAGTACACATAGGGATACAATGGCCAAAGATCCGATGCTCTAGAGATTATGCTCAACATCAAGTTGGAGTGCTCTAGGGCTTAATCCAAACACTTCCAATCTTTACTTGTTGGGGTTACCTATGTGTTACATGGCTTGCAATCAACACCTAGTCTCATAACCCATGTGCTCTAGAGCTTGTGCTCAACACATAATCTCATAAATCATGTGCTCCGGAGCTTACTTTCAGCAAAAAATCCCATAAGCCATGTGCTCTAGGGCTTACACCCAAGACATCATATAAATCAATCATGTATTCAATGTTCTGCACAATACATCACAAATAATCATCTCAATATATATTCGGGATTCTTCCCAATCACATCATAATAAATACAATACATCACGGCATATTCTTAGTACAATGACAACATTCCTTGTCCATCAGGGCCTATTCCCAACATATAATCATATACAAAACAATTAAACATGTGCATTGTCTCACGTCTAGTATATCTATCTAATCAACTTAACTTATGTCTAGTGGGGCATACTCCCAATATATAGACATAAACATAACATCAAAGTAAATCATGTGCATTGGGGCTCATTCCCAATATAGTCAAAGTCAAGATTCAATATATTACATCCCTCGTCGCGTAAAACAACATCGTCCCGGTGTTCTAGGGACTAGAAATGAAATCATGAAACAAGGAAGGGTAAGCCTATTTCATTGTGGCTTCATTATCCCATGTGGCCTCCTCATGCCCAAAGTGCTTCCATTCCACTTTTAGTTGGACAATAGTTCATTTCCCGAGTTGTACTTCCCTTTTGTCAAAGATGTGAAGGGGTTCTGGAATAAACTTCCCTTCAGGTTCCACCTGTAGCAAGGACCAATCAATCACATATTTAGTATCATATACATATTTATTCAATAAATATGTGTGAAAAAAATTGTGAAACTTTACATGAGAAGGAAAACTTTAATTCATACGCCAGTGGCCCTTTTTCTTGGCAAGTATCTCAAAGGGTCCACAAAATCATGGTGCGAACTTTCCACACCTTCCCAGGCTCAATCAGCTTCTTTTTTCTTTTACTTTTAAATAAACATGTTCA
Organism: Pseudotsuga menziesii; assembly: GCA_001517045.1. Taxonomy (NCBI): domain Eukaryota; kingdom Viridiplantae; phylum Streptophyta; class Pinopsida; order Pinales; family Pinaceae; genus Pseudotsuga; species Pseudotsuga menziesii. The sequence continues at coordinate 633,080 of LPNX010256609.1, read as the reverse complement.
CTAACTTGGAAGTCTTTATTCTTTATTTTCTTATCCACGTGACTCTTATGCCAGTATTGTGCTTTCTTGAGATTTGGTTTCACTTTGATGACTAACTGTTCTAGGTCTTTTAGTAAATCTGGCCTTAACATGAGCATGTCCACCGGGCTATCCCAAGTCACCGATGTCCTACACTTTCGACCATAGAGTACCTCAAATGGACTCATTTTGGCGAAGTTATGGTATTCATTGTTATATGCAAACTCTGTGAGGTGCAGATAATCCTCCCACTTTGTGGGATTGTTCATCACGTACATTCTAAGCATATTCTCGAAAATTTGATTTACTCGTTCCATCTACTCGTCTATCTACGGGTGTTAGGTGGTACTAAAATTTAATAGTGTCTCTAAGATGGAGAATAAATATCTCCATAAAAATTAAAAAAAAATTAAGTGACATAAAATGTCTAAAGTCACAGCTAAGTAACTGCTAAAGGTTAGCGGAAAAATGAGACAGTTTATAAAAGAACATGGGAATGCTTATTTAAAAGAACTTGTAAACTAATGGATGTAATCTTAAACACCTGTGTTAGTACTATTAATAAGTTAACAACTTTAATTCAATCAGAGTTAGAAAAGGACTTGAATTTTGCTACTACTAGAATACTGATGATTAACTTTTGTTAAGTAGGTAAGAATTTTTGTATGAGATCGGGGCTTACTTAGCGTTTTGCTAACTCAATTGGACTGCTGGTTCCTTCCAGGTTTAGTAGGTAAGCGTAAGATCCAGTAGGTGTTATTTAAAATTGCGTTGAGAAACTACTTTCCTAGCATGATTAAGATGCTAGTTTTAGAAAAAGTTTAAATATGCTACTTGTCTTCAAGGATGTAATGTAAATGATTTTTCCATTGTTATAAATCCAAACCTAAAAGTATAATACGTTGCGTCAGCATAGTTGTAAAATGATTTCTAGTTACTATGCCAATGAAACAATCAAATTACTGTTTGTTGTGAGTTCAAAAACACCAAAATAATTTTATAGAAAGAAAACTTGTTCTGGGTTTTAGCTAAGATGCAAAAATGGTACTCCGTCTTTTGCTTAGTTGGAGCATACATTGGATTCTAGTTTTTTTTACCATCAATAAAATCAATTTTAAACAAGAACTACTTAGTAGTTCCTAAACCATCATCTTAGCCTACTTTTTCTAAATAAGAGTTACTCTAAACTCCTATGACTTAACATCCAAAGGTGTAAATCATTTTACCTTAACCTAGGCCTCTCATTAACTAAGGATGTTCACTTATTTACTTTTATATGCATCTTCCATTTACAACTGGAATGCAATTTTAGCTATGAATAAGACTTTATGCAAGCTGATTAGTGGTCTTTACATTATCTTTATACAATTCTTAGCAAATGAATTAAAAGGAAATTAATTAGACTTGGAATAGTCTATAGTACTTCGTATTATAAGTTATGGTTTAAAACCTATGCTTTGCTAATATCCATGACATAATATATAACCTTGGCAATCATAACACAAGTATGGTTTAAATGATTTAAAGGTTGATTGGAGAAAAGTATTATTGTTTCAGCGCTGACTATGGAACTCAACCCACGCTTGAATAAATATTTGGAAGGGCACGTGGAATGATTACATCCACTCAAGGGTTGACTTAAAACTTCGAAACCCTATTCATTGTTATTGCAGACCAAGGGTTTCTCCTTCTTGCTGGACGAGCTGATAGCTTGCGACCATGGAAGACCTGTAACCACCTTCAAACATTTGGCATTTCACCTTCAACTTCTACAATGTGACTGCTGGGAAAAGTCATTTATGGTTTTGGTGTTTCTAAGTGTTTAATAGCTACATCGAGAGTGGCTATTGGATTTTATTTGTGGCTTGAAAGTTGTGCTTGCCTTTAACCTGCAAATGAACACTGATATCTTCTACCTTCTTCTGGTTGAGTCAATTTTCTTGCTTTTTCCTTCGCAAAGGTGACTTCAAGGCTTCTTTCCTTTCGACGTGGTGCCAATACGACCTGGTGTGGCTATCTCTCCTCAGCTTCAACTCCAAATTACAACACGTAAAGACTTATCCTTATTTTAGTTTTATATTAGCTTTCTCATAATGGGTTTTACAAATTTTAAGAAAGAAAGGATTTATAATGATTTGTCTTGGAACTTGTAGGTCCTTGCTCCTAGTTCCAGCTCTGTAGGTGAAAGCGAGCTCACCCTTCAGTTTTACATATGCATACAAAATGATAAGCCCCAATTCCAATGAGGGTTTCTTCCTACATGACGTTGTGGTTGTTGGAAGTTGGTTATTGTAGTTGAAAAGACCCGGCCTCAATTATCTCACAAATGTCGAAGCCTCACTGGAACTAGACCCTATCATAAGGATAGGTGCAAGGAAACTAAAGCTTCCCATAAGGGATGGATACATGCCCACACCCACACTCCCAGTTGTCAACTGAGAGTGCTCTACAATCGGGATCGAAGCTCTTGAAGATGTGGTAACCAACAGATTCTTAAATGATGTTTGATCAATCATAACTATCTTCCCATTAAATGGAAAGCATACAATGCGAAATAGTGAAGAAGCTACGGCTTGCATATTGTACATCCAATTCCTACCCAACAAGAGATTGTAGTCAAGGGGCACATCAACCACCTCGACCTCTATCACAATGGTCTTCCCTCCCAAATAAACCTTAAGGGAAGGAAGGATCTCATGCGACCTAAACGATCTCCCATCAAACGCAGTCAACATGGTAGCGGATTTAGGAAACTCAGGGGAACCTAAAGACATCACAGAAGCAACAGTGCCTTCATCAATCAAAGTGCATTTGATGGTCATGTTAAGACATTCTACATGAATCAAAAGAGACACATAGTAAAGCAAGCGAGGCTAAAGTCCTACGGTTTCAAATTTAATCACGGAGGAAGAATTATCATCATTGACACCAAGGGAACAAAGCAAAGCCTTCCTTTGCGAATGACAACTATGAAGTACTTCTAGTGGAGACATCGCACAAGGAATGTGGCCCAAATCCTCGACAACAGAATAGTTCTAGGTGGCTCAAGAATTAGGATTCTTCCCCAAACGCTTAAGGAATCCCTTAGGAATGTGAGGTGCAACTTCAGGTTTATCAATAGGTTTTTCAATATGCAAAGGAGTCCCTGGTGGATCAGGTTCCTTTCCTCGGTTGGGTTGTGACGAACCATAGTCGTTTGCACAGGTCACAACCTTTGTAGCACGCATCATGTTAATGCAACCATAACCACTACCCTCCTGTGGATCTTTATCACCACCACATTGATCATGGGTCCTTGAGTTCATGTTTTTATTGTGAGGAAAAGGGTTAGTCAGCACAACTAGGCCCTATGCTAAGAATATCAGGGCTTCATTGATACGAGGGCACAAGTAAGTGAGGTGATCGTCCTTACACAATTTGTAAGGAAACTTAACCTTACATTTATATTACTTGTCCCCCCCAGCATTACAAGCATTCTTGTCATTAGTATTGGCATTTTCATTCCTATTCCCACCCTTACGATTGTTCTTACCCTTCTTTTTATTCCTTTCGGGTCACTGGTTACCCTTCTAGTCTGACGATTGCACCGAAAGCACATTCGCCATTTGGGTGGGTTGAGATAAAGCCAAGGCTTGTCCTGAAGTAGATTGGTTGATTGACAATTGACTGACCTGTTTCACAACCGAATCCGCAGGTTTAGCACTCACACAACCAACAATGACATCGGCATGTGGTCCAGGTTTAACTTTTGGGTTGAAACTAGAATTTGGAGCATTGGGAATGATCTCATATAACAAACTGGATTGAGCATAAATAAAATCCAGTTCTTGCGCCCTAAAAATGGCTTGTTCCTCATTTTGCACTCCGGATGTAGAAACATCCTTCACTATATAAGCCAATAACGACTTAAGGAACCATTTGAGGAGGAATTCTGGCGGTATAAAGGCTTTAATCAACCTCTTCCATCTACGCCACTCTTGGATATGGTCCGAGATGTGCGTGCCTTTATCTTATTGAAATGTCAACAAGAGTTCCATACCAACGTCATAACGCACTGGTAGCTAGAAGTGGTTAAGAAAATTCATCGCTAGGTCATCGAACAAAGTTAATGCCCCCCTAGGTAGCTCTATATACCATTTCACGGTAGGCCCTATAAGGGTGCATTGAAACATCCTTAAATGGATCAAATCTTGGTGTAAGGAATTTGAAGAGCACCATAGGTGAAAGGTAGTAACATGTTCGCTCGGATCCTCTCCTAGTTTACCCTCGAATTTGGGTATGTCTAATGGAAGCTTAGTAGGGATAGCCGTCCATACCGAGTCATGAGATACAGGATCGTTCGTCAATATCGACAAGTCAGGAATATTTAGCGTTGTGAGGAAAGGGAGCCTAGGATAAGTAGGTCAGTGCACTGCTCCCTGATAGTTTTGATTCACATAGGTCTGATTACCATAACCACCATGGCCTTGACCATAGTGCCCTCCTCCCGTTTGACCCATGTAGGGTGGCATGTAAGCACCATAATGTGGTGTACCTTGAGTATTCATGGCTACAAAGCCATAATTTGGAGAGTAAGTGGGTTGTTAATACCTGTACCCATAAGGTGAAGAACCCTATCCATACTACGTTCCATAATAGACTCCATAATTCATCGCATGAGATGTCCCATGAGGCACTCCATAAGTAGGAATATATGCTCCGGAAGTAGGAATATACATTCCGGAAGTAGGAATATATGCTCTAGAAGTAGTAACATGTCCTCTAGAAATAGGAATACGACCTCCCGAAACAACGGTAAGTACTTGAACCTAAGACACAACTGGTCGAGTAACAGTAGTGCGGACATGAATTGTAGTAACATTCCGGCCCGAAGGTACATGTGAATGAGGTGGAGGGTGAACATTCAAAGAACTAGGGACAGGGGACGAAGGGACCTGTGAAATTATGTACATGTTGTTCCCTATAGTCACTCATCTTGGATCTGGTATCCTAATAGGATCACTAACCCTAGGCCTAACATGAATATGTGATGTAGCTTCCACCGCTGGGATGGAAGGTGCAATGTGACTTGTGCTCCCAAACCTCTCCACATGGTAAGGAATGAGAGTGCCCCCAGGCATAATGTTAGGATCAAACTCATACTCGACATGAAATGCCAAATCATGTGTGGGAAAACTAGACATACCATAACTACCATAACTAGTGCTCGTGGGTTCAAAATGAGTCTCACCATCTTCCGGCATTCCATACCGGCAATGCGTCAATGGGGGATCAACACTAGAGTAAGTAGGTCTATCATGAAAAGTACCTATCTCAGAAATTACAGGACCTAACTCAGTCACATCAGGTGAAGGATGATAGATAGGAATAAACTCCCCGTCTTCCACTGGAATGGGAGAGGGTGGTTCAAGAATACCTTCTTCATGGTCTCCCATCGTGTGTGAATCAATGTGTGAAGTAGTCCACCTAGACTATCTATCTCTCTCTCCCAAAGGAGGAGGATATGTAGAAGGTGAAAGTCCTGCTAAATGATTAGAACGGTGAGGAGCCGCACCTAAATCCACGATGACTTAAAAAATGTAAAAAGACTCTCTAACTATGCAAACCCTAGGAAAGCTAACGTGCACAGAGCATACACCAATAAAATCTAAATCCAAACACAAGCAATCAAGGGTAGGATAAATGAGCTCCTGAACGAAGCAGGTATGTCTCACCTAGGAGAGGCTTGAGACTCCCATACACAACAAGCGGAGCTATGTAACCAATTATTGTGGCCCTCAGCTTCAATGCGTAAAGCGACTATGCTGTCCAACCCTAACCTAGCTGGGACACCCACAGAATAACCCCTGCAGAGTACCCCCTCGGTATCCTAGGTAAGGCAACTAAGGTCACCTCAATATAATCAATGCTCAAGCGGACAGTCGCAGGTGGGATTGACCATATGGGCAGGGTAGAAAAGCCCAAAACTCTCGAAAGAGCCCCCAAATACAAATACAATCCTAGAAATATCTCTGGTGCTACTCAATTATGACTAGGGGTCATCCCAATCAATAACCGCTCACACTGCCTTTTGCTTAACTCCCTTTTGAGAGGAGGATCCTGAGAAACACCAATTATACCAAGGAATTTCACACTCTCACCTGGACAGACACATACATGTTGTTGTTTAGTGGTCTTGGAGAATTTACTCACAATGAACTATTCCAAGACCCTAAAACCTAATCTTGTTGGTGAACCCTATCAAATAAAATAGTGTAGTTCATTTTATTTAAGCGTTGATTTTAATTGGATTTATTACTCAAAAAGGTAGATGACCATGCAACCAATGGTGTTATGACACAACATGAAGCAAAATGCACACTTAACAATCAATGCAAATGCATTGTGTCCATGAAAAAACAGGGTGTGCTACTATGTGAAATGTACAATTTTCTTCGAATGAAAAAATGCAAGCCTTCCTATATGAAATCCTGACTAATACTTCAAAGCAAATCTAGTGCAAGTAATATGCAAAATGCAAGATGCAATGCATAATGATAATCAAACATTTTTGGATTTTTTGAAATAAAAATTAGATACTAAAGCAAAAGAATGGTTCTACAACCCCCAGACTCTGCAAGCACAATCAAGCAGCACTCAAGCAAAGTACTAAGGTAAAAGAAATCTAATGCACTAATCCCAAAACAAAAAATAAAAAATGCAATGATAAGAAAATTCTTCAAAAAATAAATTTTACCCCAAAAAAAACATCGATGGTCAGAAACAAGGGTCTATCCATACTCTAGCAGTATCAAAAGAGACTCAAAAACCATCAAAATTTACCCAGCAACAATCAATATTCCTCTAGAAGGAAAAACTAAGGGCATACATGATTGTTCACAGTAAAATCGCATGTGTACGCGGATATAGCAGCGAAACCCACATATATACACGACTGTGAGTTAAAAACTCACGTACAAGAAGAAAAGTGCAAAAAAATAAAGGAAAACAAACAAGCTGAGACCAACTTCACGCCAATCAGACACTACCATGATGACATGCCCCAAGACCCGACACAGAAACAGATAAAAAAGAGCAATTCAAAGTCATTGAATGCTGATAGAAAATCCCAAAGGACAACTACTAGGAAATCCCCAGCAGAGTCGCCAATTCTGTTATGGAGAGAAATTCCTATGACTAGGGGTACCACAACAGACAGCTTGACTCTAGAAATCAATCATTTCCAATATGCAAGAGAAATCAAATATATAACACTAAACGATCAGACCTCATACCTTATTCCGGACGGTTGAAGTAGATCCCCGTTGAGCTTTCCAACTTCAGCTTGAATTGATGAATCACTTCCTCAACAATAAGTAATCAAGAAAATCATACTATATATATTGGTGTTAGATCTACTCTAGCATATATAATCAACAATGTATAAGCATTTGAAATCATCCATGGATAAAATATTCATTCAAACATACATTATTGGACAGGAAAAGATATTTCTATTAATATAAAATCAGAGATCACAATGAATACAACCTCTGTCAGCACGTTTGCGAATCGAAGAAACTGAATCCCCCACTTGGGCCTCCACCACCTCAATCCTCCATCTCTCGATAGAAAGCTCACAAGCAAAAGGCAAGCTTAGGAAGAACACAAAATTCCTCCAAGGGACAAAGGGATGCAGACTCAAGTACAAGTTCCAGCAACAATGGACTATAGTTTCTTTGCTCTCAATTCTCTTATGCCTTCAATGTATCCAAAGGGTTCCTTATATAGCTTTTCAATTGGGTAATGAAAGGTCAAACTTGAGCGATCTCAAGGCATATGGAAGGCTAGGAGACAAGTGAGTTGGATCCATGTCAAGGAAAACTCCAAAAGGATTTGGATTTTGTAAACATCCCAATGTACGTGGTTTTAGGGGTCAAACTTGCGTATATACGCGATAAGGGGTTTAAAAGTCGCGTATAGAAATTTTCACATGTTTTTAGGGATGGTCTAGGAAACATCAAAGGAAAAAAAATGGTCCAAGGGGTCTAAGGATTCTATAGAGGGACAGGGGAAGGCCATACAAGTGTGATTCACCCGGTGTGGTAAAATCAGCTATAACAATAGGTCGCATAATTTTTTTCATGAATCTTTAATTTCCTAGATTGATAAGCAATGACATGTCCTTGTTGAGTCAATACTCCACCTAAACCATCATTGCATGAGTCAGTACATCCTATAAAATCTTTATTAGGGTTAGCAATTCAAAAATTGGTGTAGTGGTTAATAATTTTTTTAACTTTTTAAAATTGTCTTCACACTTCTGATTCCAGTCAAATTTGTTCCTCTTTTTCTACAAAGAGGTTATCGGATTTGGAATTCTTAAAAACCCTTCGATGAACCTCCGATAATATCCTGTAATCCCCATGAATGATTAGATGTCAGTTACGTCTTTTGGAACTGGCCAATATTTGATTGCCTTTATCTTTTTGGGGTCAACCAAAATTCCTTCTTTAGTCACCACATGACCTAGATACTGGATTTTATCTTTAAAGAAGTCACATTTACTAAATTTCGCAAAAAGTTGATGCTCTGGTAACTCTTGCAATACAATTTTTAAGTGTTCTCTATGTTCTTCTTCAGATTTTGAGTAAATTAATACGTCATCAATAAATACAACCACAAATTTATCCAGATATTTGTGCATTACATTATTCATTAGAGACATAAAAACAACTAGAGCGTCAGTAATCCCAAAAGGCATAACGACAAACTCATAATGTCCATACCGAGTTGTAAAGGCTATTTTAAAGGTGTCTTCATCTTAATTTGGAACTGGTGATATCCAGACCATAAATCAATCTTTGAAAACACCATGGCTTCATGTATTTGATCGAACAGATCCTCTATGTGAGGTAACGAGTATCTATTCTTGATAGTCATTTTATTTAATTGATGAAAATCTATGCATAGTCATAGAGTTCCGTCCTTCTTCTTAACAAAGATGGGAAGTGCCCCCCAGGGAGACACACTGGGTCTAATGTAATTCTTATCAATAAGTTATTTTAGCTATGACTTAAGTTCATTTAGTTCGAGTATAGTCATCCGATAAGGGGATTTTGAGCTGGGCATTGCACCAGGTACTAGCTGAATAGTAAAATCTAATTCCCGTTTCGGAGGCAGTCCCTGAATTTCTTCCATAAATACATCTGAATATTTCTTTAGAATCAGCATATCTTCCAATTTTAATTTATCTATGTTGTTCATGTTTTCTTCATCGATTACTTTTACTGCATAATCCTTACAACCTTTCCCAAAATCTCTCTTAAGCTGCAGAGCAGAGATCTGCCTTACGGCTGTTTTCCTAGGGATTCCCTTTACACTTATTAACTTTCCATTGTTATTTATGCAAGTAAATGATTTATCGAAGCAATTCAAGACCACCCTATGTTTCTCTAACCAAACCATACCATTTAATCTATCATATGAACCTAAAGGTAATACATTGAGCTTAACAAAAGTTTCAAACTGATCCATAGTTACTGCACAATTCGTTACAAAGATAATTACCTTTCTCTTTGCACCAGTAGCTAACCGAACTAACCAAGAAATTGCAAACTTTTCAACTGGAAGCTTACACTTTTCCACCAAATTAGGAGAAATATAGCTTAAACTAGATCCTGGACCAATTAAAATAGATATAGGTATTTGATTTATCTTACCTTCCACTTCCACCATGAAAGTTTGATAGTCTTCTTGCAAATCTCTAATGTTGCATTGATCATGGGCATTGTCCTTGCTAGTTCACCAATAGTCATATCCTCCTATATTGTGTGGATGTTGCTAACAGTCTTCTTCCAATTGGGGAAGACTGATGCATAATGCAGACCATTGCATTCCGAACACTTTATGGGTTCCTTTCGTTCAAAGTTCTTTGTATAGTTACTGTGGTTATTAACAGATTCTTTATTCCTTTGATTATTCTGAATGGTCTGTGAATTAATTTTATTCCCTTGGAAATTCTTATTACGAAAATTTCTGGTGTTATTATTTTTAGAATTTCCATTAGGTACAAACTCTTTCTTCTTTTGTTCAAAGTTATTATTCCTTTTGGCCTTCCAGTTGGCCATACTCTCCTTTTTACGATTATATTCATAACATAAATTCACTTTTCTCATTGCTTCTTCTAGAGTTTTCAAATTGTCATACTCAATCCTGTCCTTTATATGATAAGGTAAACAGCTAAGAAACCGCTGTACCTTAGGTTTATCGTCCACAATGTATGGCACATACATGAGCGAACTTAGAAATTTACTGTTCAGTTCTTTCATATTCATTGTACCGACTTTTAACTCATAGAATTCCTTAGCCATTTCCTCATAGTACTGTTCCGATAAAAATTCCTTTTTGAAATATTTCTTAAATGTGCTCCAATTTATGTCTTTCTCTCTTATACCTTTTACTCTTTTTAAGTCCTTCCACAATATATCAGCTTTTCCCGTAAGATTATAAATAGCCATCCTGACCTTCAGTTGATTATAATAGTTACAAATTTGAAAGTATTTCTTCATCTCGAATAGCCAGTATTATGCTTCTTCCCCCTTATTAGTTTCTCCATTAAATTTTGGTGGCTTGATTTTCTTGAACTCCCCAGAGATTTCTTCATAAGGTTTATATTTTCTTTTCCTAGTATGGTGGTTATCTTCACTATTGTCACTAGTATAATGAGAGTTTTGTTTATATAAATCACCATATACTTCAGAAGATGAGCTACTTTCATTTTTAACTTGTTTAGTCTTTTTATACTTATGCTGATAGCCTATATCTTCAGACTCGATTATTTTACCCTTTCCCTCAGTATGAACTCTTTCTATTAAGATATGATTTAGCTCCTCTTGAGCTCTCAGAATCGTCTCATTTTCTTTCTTAACTGATTCCATCTATGATTTTAACTCTTTAACTGTTTGTAGTAGTTCAAAATATTTATTGGTTATGTCTGTGGAAATTAAACCCAAGTGATAGAACAATTACACTCACAAAATTGCTAATCAAACCTGCAAATTTACACACAAAAGAGACTGAAATTGGAGCATAACACTAATCTGTATTGAATAAGTGTACAATAGCAACCCATATGAATTCATAGGATGCTGTAATATATAATTACATGAGAGATTCAAGTGCATAAGGATGCCATTTGAAATAGTCAAAAGCAGGCTTACTAAATCTAGTCAAATCCCCCATAGGTGCATAAAGTAGTTTCCAAATCTACCCAGGAGCTCACGAATTGGCAAAGTCAAGTAGGAAAGCTAATAGGTGATGGAAAGACAACTCATACATGCTTTTATTAGGAGAAAATAATGGAGGATGATGAGGGAAAAAAACAAGTCAACTGCACCTAGTCTTACTTTCGCTTTTGCCATAAATCTCAGTAAAGTGAGAAACAAAGCAGAAAAAGTAGATATGCGCTAGGGAGGATCTAGAATAAAGTAGATATGATAAATATGGATTCCAGGAGGTTTCCCAAGTGCTCCATGACTCATTCTTAGAAAGTTTTAGTTCTAGGACATGTGGAAGACAACTTGCATAGAGTGGAATATTGGAAACTAGGAAAATAAGACAAAAATGGATGAATTAATGTCTAAGGTAGCTAACTATGGGTTTATTATTCTAAAACCCCCCATTAAGCCTGAATTATGAGTAAATATCAGAAAAATATAGGGCCTAGCAACAAGGCTTAGTCACCCTTTACATACTGCATGTCCATTTAACCAAGGAAAGAGGCAAAACCCCAATGGGAAAATCCTCCCTTAAACATGGACAGTAAAACAAAATTTGAAAATATTGTCATCAATCATGCTTCATAGCATGATCAGCAATCCCCAACAGTGATTTGAGATTGCTGAATATCTTCTCACAAAAAACTTTGGTGAAGATGTATGCTACTTGTTCTGAAGATGCACAAAAGAGTAGGTGAATGGTGCCATCATGCACAAGCTATCTGATGTAGTGCATATGGATCTCAATGTGTTTGGTTCTCTGTATCTAAACTAGATCATTGCATATTCGAATGCTGCTCTGATTATCACAATAGATAATGGTTGAAAACTCTGATTTGAAGCCACACTCACCAAGTATCCCCTGCAACCATAAACATTGAGTTGCTGCATTTACAAATCCTCTGTACTCTGCTTCTGTAGATGAGAGTGCAATAGCACTCTGTTTCTTTCTTGACCAGCTGATTGGTCCTTCAAAAATCATGAATACATATCCTGATGTTGACTTTCGATCTGTGTTGTCACCTTCCCAATCATTGTTAGTAAACCCAATCAAATCAAGATCAGATTTAGCTTTGTAGAAGATCCCATGAGTTCTTGTTCCCTGACCAAAGTTAAGGATCCTTTTGGATGCTCTCCAATGAATCTCATGAGGCTTATCCATGTATCTTGAAGCCACACTTACTACATAATAAATATCAGGTCGAGTGTCTGTAAGGTACAACAAACACCCAATCAGTTGTCTATACAGTGTATTATTTACCATAGGAGAAGAACCTGCTTCTTCAAGCTTAACTCTTGAAAGGAAGGGAGTCTTTCTTGGCTTAAAATATTTCATGTTAAACTTGTTCAACAAATCCAAAGCATAATTGGACTGATGTAGCTTTATTCCATGTTGGGATTGAGCAATTTTGAGAGCCAAAAATTGGCTCAACAACCCCAAATCAGTCATAGAAAATGCATGGTTCATTGCATCCTTCAAGGAGGCAATTTCTTTCTTTGAACTTCCTGTAATTAGAAGGTCATCCATATACAAGACAATATTCATCAAAGAACCATGAATTAGCTTCAAATAAACATTAGGATCAGATTTGCATGGAACAAAACTCAATGACCGCAGAAATCCATCAATCTTGGCATACCAAGCCCTAGGGCTTGCTTAAGCCCATACAATGATTTATTTAGCCTACACACAAAAGATGGATTAGTAACAAACCCTTGAGGCTTCTGCATGTAAATATCTTTATTAATATATCCATTTAGGAAAGCACACTTCACATCCATGTGGTGTACCTCCCACTACTTCGAAGCTGCAATGGCTAAGGCTAGCTTGATGGAGTCCATCTTTGCCACTGGTGCAAAGGTCTCATTGTAGTCAATACCATGTACCTTTGAGTAGCCCTTGGATACCAATATTTCCTTATATTTCAAAGGCGAACCATCAGCAGCAAACCTAGTTTTGAAAACCCACTTACATTGAACTAGCTTCCTCCCTGGGGGAAGATCAACCAATTCCCAAGTGTTGTTCTTCTGGAATGAGCTGAATTTTTATTTCATGGCTATTTTCCATCTTGGATCATGTGCTACATATTCATATTTCTGTGGGTATGATTCAACCATCAAATAGCATTTCTCTGCAAACAAAGGGTCTTTCATACACAGGGCACTCTCAAACTGAGATCTAGTCCTCCTAGGATCACTAGGATTTCTACCTAGTTCCCCACCTGCATGGATGGTATTTGATACCCATTTTGGTCCTATAGGACTATCAGGATCTGCAATTAAATCATCATTATAAGAAATATCAGAATCAGCAAACTCATTTGTCTCTTCACTTACATTCAATGGTTCTGGTGGTGAAGAAGACTCTCCAACTTCAACTGCTACTAAAGGCTCTTCTTGGAAATGAACACTCATTTCAATGAAGGATTTGTTTGTGATAAAATTGATCAGCGTGTACGCTTTTGAATTTTTAGAGTAGCGAACAAATAGACACTCTTGGCTTTGGGGCTGCAAAGCCTTCCTCTTTTCTGTTGGAATTCTAGCCCAAGCTCTTGAGCCAAAAATCCTGAAATGGGTCGCATATGGCTTGTGCCCACTCCATGCTTCTAAAGGAGTCATACCATCAAGTTGTTTATGAGGCACCCTATTCTGGATATAGGATGCACAGTTTATAGAATCGGCCTAAAACTTTGGTGGCAAAGTCTTATCCTCCATCATACAGGTTACCATCTCTTTCAGTGATTTTTTCTTTCTCTCAGCCACACCATTTTGTTGTGGTGTGTAAGGGATTGAATGTTGCATATGAATACCTGCATATTCACAATATTGAATGAAATCAGACTTGACACACTCACCACCATTGTCAGATATGAGTATCTTGAGTTTCCTCCCAAACTGGTTTTCAACCAAATCCTTAAAGACTTTGACGAGGCCAAAAATTTCAGACTTATGATTTAGGAAGTAAACCCAATAGTACCTAGAAAAGTCATTTATGAAGGTCAATGCATATTTGGCCTGACTCATTGACATATGAGGAAATGGACCAGCAACATCACTGTGGATCAACTCAAGAGGTGCAGAGGTTCTCTCATGACTAGGTCTCTCAAATTTATACTCTGGGTGTTTTCCTAAGATACAACCTTGACAAACTCCCTTGGAAAACTTAATCTTTGGTAACCCTATGACCATTTCTTTTTTACTTAGATCAGAAAGATACTTATAGTTAAGATGGCCAAATCCTCCATGCCAAAGATTGCTTGTCTCATTGGCATGAATCAAAATAGTAGAGGGGTTTGAGTAGGGTAGGAAATGTGAAAACATGTATACCTTCGACGTGTGATCAGCAACTCCTTTTGAAATGAATTTACCACTTGAGATCTCTATGATATCAACATCATCAGAGGAGAATATGACCTTCTTTGGAGACCCTGTGTGGGTCATCTAATACACTGACAAGAGGTTAGAGGCAAGACCTGGAACATACAATACATTGCTGAACTTACCATGGTCAAGATCAATCCTTCCTTTTCCCAAACTGTCAGTGAGAGAGTCATCTCCCAACACTATTGGTGGACATTTCGACATGTCAAGAGAGGAGAATTCCTCCTTGGTTGAAACCATATGTCTTGAAGCTCCAAAGTCTATGATGAAGATAGGTGAGCTTGATGTGCTAGAAACCAATGCATGTACTCTATCTCTGTCCTCTGAATTTGATCCTCCTTCCCTCTTCTTTGAGCTATCAAGAAGGGATATGTTATTCTTCTCTAGTAGTTGGGTCAGCATGTCAATTTGCTTCTTTATGCAGGAGCTTTCAGGATGATGTCCCTTACTGTAGTATGCACACTTGCTCATTTCTCCTTTGTTCTTCTTCTTCTGGAAGTTCTTCATGGAGCCTTGGGGCTCCTCCTGAGACTTGTTCTTGTCTCTCTTCTGCTCAGGTGGCTTCTTATATTTCTTTCTACCTTTTGAATCCACCCTCGGATCTCCAACAACCAGAGCTTGGTCTTTGGAAGGTTTGATGGTGCGCATCATCACCAATTTATCTTGTTCTTGTGTGGGGGATTCCATGAACTCTGCAAGCTTAGGCATCTTCCAGGCTTGAGCTGTCAACTTGGTGGCATGGAAGGTCAAAATAAACACTGAATAGTTAGGGACAAGATTCGAGAGTATGGCCAAAACTAGTTGCTCCTCCTTCTTTTCAATTCCACATTGTTTTAGCTGCAAAACAAGGGCTTTAAACTTGGAAAAGTAGAGTTGCAGGGATTCGAAGTTGCTGGGACTCAAAGAGATCAATTCCTTATCGATTTGATGCCCTCTCATCTCATATGTCTTACCATAAATCTCTACAATATTCTCACATAATTCATTAGGTGATGTCTATCCATCAATATGGAAGAGGAGGTCTCTGGATATGCTCAGACACAAGAGACCATAGGCCTCATCCCTCCTATTGTGCCATTTAATTTTCTCTGCAGCTACATTGAGCTATGCCTTAGTTTCCATAGTCACCCTGTAGATACCTTTCTCTCTCAACAGTATCTCCATCTCTGCTTTCCATTCAAATAAATTAAATGGAGTCAAGATGATCTTCTGAGATTGATCCATAGCTCAGAAATTGTCCCTTCAGTCAACAGAATAGCTCCTAGTCAAGATGTTGAACCTGCAATATCAATATGGAAGGATAGAAATCGATCTACAAAGGCTCTAATACCATGTGGAAATTGAACCCAAGTTCTTAGAACAATTGCACTCACAAAATTGCTAATCAAACCTGCAAATTTACACACAAAGGAGACTGAAGTTCGAGCATAACACTAATATGTATTGAATAAGTGTACAATATCCAACCATATGAAGTCATAGGATTCTGAAATATATAATTACATGATAGATTATAATGCATAAGGATGCCATTCTAAATACTCAAAAGCAGGCTTACTAAATCTAGTCAAATCCCCCATAGGTGCATAAAGCAGTTTCCAAATCTACCTAGGAGCTCATGAATTGGAAAAGTCAAGTAGGAAAGCTAATAGGTGATGGAAGGAAAACTCATACGTGCTTTTATTAGGAGAAAAGAATGGAGGATGATGAGGGAAAAAAACAAGTCAACTGCACCTAGTCTTACTTTTCCTTTTGCCATGAATCTCAGTAAAGCAGGCAACAAAGCAAAAAAAGCAGATATGCGCTAGGGAGGATCTGGAATAAAGCAGATATGCTAAATATGGATTCCAAGAGGTTTCCCAAGAACTCCATGAATCAGTTTTAGCAATTTTGACTTCTAGGACATGTGGAAGACAACTTGCATAGAGTGGAATATTGGAAACTAGGCAAATAAGACGAAAACGGATTAATTAATGTCTAAGGTAGCTAACTATGGGTTGATTATTCTAACAATATCTTCTTGTATAGGTTCTTTTTTAATATTATCTCATTCAGTGTAAGGAGATTCCTCATCCACATATTCTTCCAATCTATCCATACCTGTCATTAACTCAGAAACAAAATTATCTGTGTATCATTCAAAGAAAACAACATCAGCATAATTATTTAAATTTACTGTTCCACATAAGTAAGTTGAGCTTCATTAAGGCCTAGTGTTTGAACTTTGTGCTCTGATACCACATGTAATAACCCAAAAATTCATAAAAAGTTTAAAAAATTTGAGTGACATAAAATGTGTAAAGTCACAGCTAAGCAACTACTAAAGGTTAGCAAAAAAATGAAACAGTTTATAAAAGAACATGGGAATGCTTCTCTAAAAGAACTTGTAAACTAATGGATGTAATGTTAAACACCTGTGTTAGTACTAATAATGAATTAAAAACTTCAATTCAATCAGAGTTAGAAAAGGACTTGCATTTTGCTGCTGTTAGAATACTGATGATTAACTTTTGTCAAGTAGGTAAGAATTCTTGTATGAGATCGGGGCTTACTTAGGATTCTGCTAACTCAATTGGACTACTGGTTCCTTACAGGTTTTGTAGGTAATCATAAGATCTAGTAGGTGTTATTTAAAATTACGTCGAGAAACTACTTCCCTAGCATGATTAATATGCTAGTTTTAGAAAATGTTTAAATATGCTGCTTGTCTTCAAGGAGGTAATGTCAATTCTTTTTTCATTGTTATAAATCCAAAGATAAAAGTATAATACGCTGCTTCAGCATAGTTGTAAAATAATTCCTAGTTACTATGCCGATGAAAAAATCAAATTACTATTTGTTTTGAGTTCAAAAACACCCAAATACTTTTATAGAAAGCAAACATGTTATGGGTTTTAGCTAAGATGCAAATATGGTACTCCGTCTTTTGCTTAGTTGGAGCATACATTGGATTTTTTTTTTATCATCAATAAAATGAATTTTAAACAAGAACTACTTAGTAGTTCCTAAACCATCATCCTAGCCTACTTTTTTCTAAATAAGAGTTACTCTAAACTCCTACGACTTAACATACAAAGGTGTAAATCATTTTACCTTAACCTCGGTCTCTCATTAACTAAGGATGTTCTCTTAATTACTTTTATATGCAGCTTCCATTTACAACTGGAATGCAATTTTAGCTATGACTAAGACTTTATGCAAGCTGATTAGTGGTCTTTACATTATCTTTATGCAAGTCTTAGAAAATGAATTAAAAAAAATTAATGAGACTTGGAATAGTCTATAGTACTTCGTATTATAAGTCATGGTTTAAAACCTATGCTTTGCTAATCTCCATGGCATAATATATAACCTTGGAATTCATAACACAAAGTATGGTTTAAATGATTTAAAGATTGATTGGAGAAAAGTATTATTGTTGCAGCGTTGACTATGGAACTAAACTCACACTTGAAGAAATACTTGGAAGGGCACGTGGAATGATTACATCCACTCAAGGGTTGACTTAAAAATTTGAAACCATATTCATTGTTATTGTGAACTGAGGGTTTCTCCTTCTTATTGGCCGAGTTGAGAGCTCGTGGCCATGGAGGACCTATAACCACGTGGTAACCACCTTCAAACATTTTGCATTTCACCTTCAACTTCTATGCTGTGACTGTTGGGAGAAGTTGTTAATTGTTTTGGTCTTTCTAAGTGTTGAATAGTTACAGCGAGAGTGGGTATTACCTTTTCTTTGTGGCTTGAAAGTTGTTCTTTCCTTTAACGTGCAACTGAACACTCATAGCTTCTGCCTTCATCTAGTTGAGTCGATTTTCTTGCTTTTCCCTTCACAGAGGTGACTTCAAGGCTTCTTGTTTTCTGGCACGGTGCCAATACGACCTAGTGTGGCTATCTCTCCTCCTCTTCAAATTCAAGTTACAGTAGGTAAAGACTTACCCTTTATCTGGTTTTAGTTTAGTTTTCTCATAAGGATTTTTATGAATTTTAAGAAACAAAGGATTTATAATGTTTCAGTTTGGAACTTGCAGGTCCTTGCTCCTGATTCTAGCTCTGTAGGTGAAAGCAAGCTCACCCTTCAGTTTTACATGTGCATACAAAATGGGAAGCCTCGGTTCCAACGAGGGTTTCTTGCTGCATGACGTTGTGGTTGTTGGAAGTAGGTTCTTGCAGTTGAAAAGAAATGGACTCGGTTATCTGTTAGATTAAGTTTCAAAGCTTGTTTGTTAAATGTAAATGTTTAGAAACCCTTAGAGGGTACTTTGTGTAGAGGTGAAGAAGGATCTAGTAGCCGTGATGGAAATTGGTTTTTATCTTGTGTTTTCTTCCTTATGGCCTGAACAATGTAATTTCTTTCATTTTAAAATGATAGAGCTCAGCTCTAAACTCGTTGAGGCTGTCGACCTCTGTCTAGTTTATTTTAGTTTTTATAATAGATTCTAGAAGGTGAGAAAGGACTGTGAATAAGTCACGATTTGTAAATGATTTAAGGTTTTTACCTGTCAGTAAAGAATGGCTACTGTTTGATTTAAATAATTTGCACAGTTCAGTTTGGTTAACAAGTCTAAGCCTCGACCTTTAGTTCTAAAGGTTGTAAGCCATATCTTCTTAATTGATTCTATTTTTAATAAGTTGTTTATGTAATATTTTAAATTATTACCTTGTATTTATAAATATTTCTAGTGCACAGTTTATAGGAAAATTTATTTTATTTAAGAGTAATATTTTACTCTATTTTTGGTTCAAAAGGGTTAATTATTAAGTGTACCCTACAGTTCGGGAATGAATAAATTTTTACAAGGAAATATTCAGAGCTCTGTTTTTTTATTTTCTTTTAATAAATTTACAGCGTTTTAATTATTATAAAGGAAGTTTTTAGGGTAAATTCTGCATAATTTGAGAATAGGTTATGTTTATCCTTCAATGACTTCTGTGGTTCTATTTAGGTTACAGTAGAATCCTTCTGTCTTAGAATAGAGACACATAGTGTCTAGAAATCAAATGTTATAAAAAATGTTTTGAAAATTATCTTTACGTGGTTCCTAGATGATAGCCTGTTTACTATACCTATGTTTATTTATTAAACTTGTAAGTTCTATGTTTTATAAATAATACTAATATTAGAATAGTTCTATAAGTAATATGATTACTAAATGTTTTTAGATACCTATATTTTAGTTCTTATCTGAAGTAAATACATTTAATGCAGACATTGTTTACTACTTCTTTATAGAATAAATCATAAGCAAACTAGAGCAAAATGTAATTACATTTTTCATTTAAAGTAAAAAAATCATCATATTTACCTAAACACCCAGATGTACTAGAGTACTGCTTGAGCCAGGCGTGGAAAAATACAGTATGGAATTATAATTCTATCTGTTTCTCATTTTGCATCTTTATTACTATTTCTAACATAATATGCAAATTGCCAATTTTATCATTACACACTTACCCCTTTCTTCCTAAACCCTAATTAAATACTAACATGCATGTATTTAAAAACTAGTAAACATTATATTGAAGACTGTAAATAATTATAATAACATGAATAAAAATAGAACCTATCAATGATAAGGCGACAACAGCTTAAGGAGGTTGTTCCTCCCAACCAACTCCTAGAGAACACTCAAACAATGCTTCCTCAAGACTCCCGAGCCTATTCCCGGTCCTCCTGGTAGAGCATTGGGTGGAGAATATAACCTTAAGAAATTCTGTCACCTGATTGGTCCAATTACCTCAGTAATTCGAATATGCTCATAGCAATCAGAACTTCAGCCTAATAGCTACAATAAGTTCAGTCTCATCAGTTAACCCCTCAAACTCACTTCAGTAATCACCTCCATTGAATTTCTCTTGAGTAAATTCATTCAACCTGAATGAACATCCCCTAGAATGAGAAGCCTCAGCTTTCTTCAATGGTAAATTTTATAGATATGCCTAGGTCTTCTGGGTCAGTTTACATTTAATGAGCCACGTGCTCCAATTCCACTTTCTTGGGGAATCATGACCACAAATATAGGGAAGTTGCCACCTGCAACAGTTGGAAGTAGTTCGAGGATGCTACCACCTTTCAGTGTACTCTCCACCCAGTCTCCTCCACCAAGTGACCAGTAAACACTCTTTTAACAACTTCCCTAAGTTGTTGTCTCATCATTTATTTATTTATAACTAAAAATATTTTGAATTACATTAATTATTCTTGACCCCATTTGGTCATCAATTACAAACTTAGCATAAAATATAACACAATGTTCCTCAAATAACATTAAATTGTTTTTTGCAAATTGGGCCATGTGACAGTATCTCTATCTAAGATGATTTCCTTGGGTATCCCATGTAATCGAAATATCTCTTTTAGGAATATGTCAGGAATGTGAGTTGCTTTGTAAGTTGACTTAACTAGAATAAAGTGTTCCGCTTTGGACAACTCATCCACCACTAAAAATATGGAATCATTCTCCTTCTTTCTCTTTCGCAAAGCCGAAATGAAATCCATATTGATAACCTGCCATTACCATTCTGGAATGGGTAACTGTTGTAGTAACCCTAAATGATGTTGGTGCACTGCTTTGACCAGTTGACACTCTTGGCATTTTTCGACGAATAGTGTTGTGCCATTCTTTAAAATAGGCTAGAAAAAATGTTTCTTTACTACTGATATCATGTTTTGATATCCTAGGTTCCCCAAGTAGGGATTTCAATGGAACTCAGTTAGAATACTAGTCCTGATGTCTCCTTCCTCTCGGACATATAGTATCTCTTTGGACCACAATAGTCCTGTCTCGTCTACCTTATATTAATTTTTTTTATGTAATAACCTATCTTCCTGAATCTTTTTAAGGACCTCAACATAGAAACAATAAACTCTTCTTTTCATTCTAATCCTATCATGCAAATCCAAATCGGTTTGGCTCAAAACTTTACCTTATACAACATATGACCTCGTCTACTTAAAGAATTAGCGATTTTGTTTTCCTTTCCATTTATGTGCTTTAATTCGAAGTGGTACTTGCTCACGAATTCCAACCATCTGGCCTTCCTGGAATTTAATTCTAACTGGTCAAACGAATACTTCAGACTCATTTTGTATGTCTTTAGGAGAAACTTCTTCCCCATGAGCTAGTGCCTCCACCTATTCAAGGCATGGATAATGGATTCTAGTTCAAGATCATGTGGGGGATAGTTTTTTTCATTTTCTTTTAATTTTTGTGATTCGTAACAGATTGTGCAATCATTTTGCATGAGGACTTCACCAAGTCCTTCCTTGCTTGCATCTGTGCAAACAACAAAATACCCATCACGATTTACAATTCATTGTATAGGTGTAGTATTCAAGAGTCGTTTAAGCTTCTAGAATATTTTGTCGCACTTGGTCATCCACATAATTTTTTATTCATTCTTTCGTAAGGTGGTCATGGGAGAAAAAATCCTTGAAAAGTTCTAAATAAAATTTATACAGTAACCCGCTAGTCCCAAAAATGACCTGATGTGAATGACACAAGTAGGGGTAGGCCATTATTCAATGTATTTAATTTTTCGGGGTCGAAAACTATCCCTTCCTTGGAAATGATGTGACCTAGGTATTGTATCTGTGGTTTGTAAAAATCACATTTGCTAAAGTTAGCGTAAAGTTGGTGTTCCTGTAGCACTCATATTACTATTTGGAGATTTTTCTCGTGTTCTTCTTTCATCTTCGAGTAAACTAGTATGTTGTCTATAAAGACTTATATAAACTTATCCAGGTATTAACTGAAGATAGTGTTCATCATTCACATGAAATTTGGCGGTGCATTGGTTATCCCAAAAGGCATTACCACAAAATCATAATGGTCATATCGAGTCTAAAAGGAGGTTTTGTGTATATGAGGGTAGATGTACCATCTGCCTCGTTCCATGTTTGTCATCGCAGTAGTGTAGCCAGATGGATGAGTGTGATATGCATTGAAAATATGAATTCGGTGAGGAACATGTAGCCAGGTGGGTGAGTGTGATATGCATTGAAAAGATGATTCTAGGTTCCATACCCAAAAGCTCCGACAAATGGCAAGTTTAATCTGATTCCACACCAAAGAATCACCATCCAGGCGGTCGTTCCACTTCTTGAGCTAACACATAACGATCATGATTGGGATGAAGAATGGAATAAGTGTACAAGGAAGGGTAGGTGTCATCTGAGAGTATAATATATAATGGCCTACTTATGTTAAAGGGGTGAGAAAAGAGTGGAGGGATACCTGAGTTGAGGGAGGGCAGGGCAGTTTGAGGCTTAGGCGGTTTATCCCGGCACCTGCTCGACCATCTATTCGCGTCAGGTCCCATACCACATGTTTATATTGTCTAAACCTCGGCTGCGTGGTCTAAGAAATTTCCTTGACCTATTTAACAACTAGATCAGAATATCCAAAGATTTTTAGCAGCTTTATGCCCATGTTTTTTGCTGTCTCCAAGCCCAGAATATGGCTGTGTCGTACCCGTGTGTGGCATCATCATTAAACAATGAAGAAAATGAAAGCACTAAGTGTTGTAGGGACTTAGGTTTCACTGCGACCCGGTTTATTTAGTACCCGACGCTAATGAATTTGGAGTTAGCGAGAAGCGACCAAACAGAGGGATTAAAATCATATATTATGTTATAATCAACTTAGACTTCCATAAAGAAAATCAAACCAAGTGAAAATCACTCTACGCAACTCTTCAGTGTTCGCTTTCAAGGAATGATGGGCATGACGACCAAGGCCAACTAGACAGTAAGTCTGTCTATCTTGCAAGAGGAATAATTAAATATTGAGAGAAGGAGGTGAGTGGTTACCATGCAATGAAAGAAAAAGGAGGCAGGTCGATTCTAAAAGGAGCATGATTTTTCGAGCTATCTCTGGGCTCCATATATATATATATATATATATCTACATTGGATCTGTTATTATGGGCATTTCTGATGGGTATGCAGTATTTCATTTTTTATTATTATTTTGGGGAATATAAATAGATGTCCATGTTATATTTTATTGCTGTAACATTTTATTTTAATGCACATTGAATGCGTGATATTTGTTTATGGCTGTTTGAAATGTCAATTACTATTTTGTTTTGATTGTGATTTGATCTATACATTTAGATCATTTCCTACGATTTCCAGTATGCATTTAGATCATTGCCTGCAATTCCAATTATACGTTTAAGATCTTTTCCTGCGATTTTCCTTTATACATTCAAATCAATCAAATCGATAAGGTGAATGCGATTGGATTTGTATGTTTAGATCTGTAGAGCTCCCATTTTTTCTATGTGTTTCCCTTGTGTGATTGCACGGGACGCGGATAAACATCCGATCTGACGAACGGGTAAACATCATCATAGATACAGGTCGTCTAGTGTGTATAAAGCCTCGATTATGGTATTTTATTAATACTTGTTACAATATTAAAACCTTTGTATAGTTTTCCAAAAGTCTGCATTGACCTGTAATCTAGCCTCTATTTTCCTATGTTAGGAGTGGTGATCACATGGTGGTATGAAGTACCTATCTAGAGATAGTAGGTCAACGTTCATAGGGATGCCTAAGCGATTGCGTTATTAGAAAGATTATTCATATTGTAAAATTGATATACACAAATTAATGAAAACATTAAAGGTACTAAAAATACATCTTGATGAGCATTAGAGGGAGTGGTGCAATAGAATGGTTAGTTGAGTAATTAGTAAGTGACTAAGAGGTGTGAAAGTAATGATGATATCAATGGGTAAATATATGTGATAAGTAAAGTAGATTGAAGAAAATATGTTTTATGACACATAATTACCATAAGAGTGTTAGCGATAAAAGACTGGTACAAAATGGCCAATTGTTGGAGGACTAATAATAGGAATTAGTATAGAAGGAGATGAACGTATAAATGGAATTCAGATATTGTCATAGAAAACGATATGACAAACATGCAAACTAACAATTAAACTTCATATTATAGAAGTGTATCGCGTTATTAAAATTACCAAGAAATAAGTAGTGCAATTGTAAGTATTCTATGTATAATGCGCCACTCATGGTGTAAGAGTTCTATTTAAAGAAAATTTATTGATAAATGAGAGTTGATTAATAAACATAGTGGACTTCATGTTATTAAGACACTAGACCACTCTCAATATGGATCCTGAAAAAGTCGTAAGCCGTATAAATCTATGAGATCATAAGTCGTATAAATTAGAGAGAGAGTCAACAAATAATTCAATTCCTAAACAAGCCCTATATAAAAAGAATAATAATTTAATAATAATAAAACGAAGAATCAAAATAAATGATATTTGAGCTATAACATATTATTATTAATCATAACAAGACTACAGAACACTGTATAAATTGTTGTTGATAAGAATCTGGTAGGGTATAATGAAACTTGATGCATGTTACAAATGGGGATCCTCGAGGAGGACACAAGCAGTTACTAGGGTATGTTTTTCAGATATATTAGGTGATAAAAGAAGTAAAATAGTAAAATGACATCGACAGGTTGATCAAGTAAAGGTCCAAGTGGGACTATCATAACTAATGAATTCTAGTAGTAAGACACCTATATTATGCATAATAATATATTCTTATAATCGTATGTAATGCCCATAATTGACTAGACATATCGACATGTTACATTTTATTTTCTTAGTAAACGTTTGACTCAGTTCGACTGAGTAAACCATATTTATGACATGATAGATGTTGCTACTATGTCTAAGATGTTACTATGCTTATGTTGATACATTGATTGTGATTCTGAAGTTACTATGTTATAGTTATCATGATATTCCTTTGTTCATAAAGACAGTGTATGTTTTCATCATTGATAAATGTAATAGATATAAATGATGTATGGATATTGACCCATGATGTGATCAATTTAATGAGTTATACAATGAAATGAAATGTTGTTGATAATATGAACCAACTGATGATTGAATGGAGATATTATTATGAATGTATGTTTTTAAAGTACTAATCTGCAGGACACACAGGCTATGTAATAAATGGATACTTTCTATGGAGTGTGGTATAGTACCTATTTCTGCAGAAGAGCCTTGATTACCAAAATTGATGATACGATGACACAGAACAATAATATCGATAGCAGCAAAGTATGTTTTTGATAGGGTATATAGACCCCAGGA
>LPNX010256609.1:557925-597215 GCA_001517045.1 Pseudotsuga menziesii | reverse complement strand
AAGTAATTGTGAATTGCTTTGAACCTATAAATGTACCTTGAATTGTTTTAAACCTATGAAAGTACCTTGTATCACTATTTTGACCATAACTTCAGGATGAAGTTTCTTGAAAAGTACCTTGTATCACTATTTTAACGATAACTTCGGGACGAAGTTTCCTGAAGGGTGGGTGTATGTAATGCCCCATATTAACGTTAATTAAAGTTTATTAGTAAATACTTTTATTAAACTAAACTTATACCATATTAATGTTAAATTAAAGTTTATTAGTAAATACTTTTATTAAACTAAACTTATACCATATTAATGTTAAATTAAAGTTTATTAGTAAATACTTTTATTAAATTAAACATATACTATATTAATGATAAAAGTTTATTAGTAAATACTTTTATTAAATTAAAACTAATTATTTTACCGACTTTACAATTGCGTAAAACATTAAAATTGGTAATGTATGACATTTTTGACACGTACAAGTCAAGATAAATACATTTACACATGTCAGACCTATCGGAACGGCACTACCCATGATAAAATAAAATAATAAAGAAAGAGGCGGTGGAAGGAGGTATAAGGAGGGGGATTTTGGGGATTTCGGGGGAGGCCGAGGAGAGGTTGGATTTATTTTTGGGGGAATTGGACTCTGCATGAGGAAAATGAAGAAGAAAAATACTTGAGGAGGGGGACAACTCAATAATGAAAGTATCTGTAAATGACTGAGAAGAAAATAATGGAGAGGAAGCTGCTTTCGGTATTATTGGTCTGTGGGCTCGGGGGCTAGGAAACCCATGGGTTTCCTAGGGCCAGCACATGATCAGAGCTGGTCGGCAGGGTGGCACATCATTTTGTTAATCAAGGCTTGGATGGTTGGATGGAAAGCTCGGAGAGGAGGGAGCCTACAAGGTCTACAGCAAACTCCAGGTATTTCAATTCCAGATAAGTATATTTTAAATTTCTGTATGGTATTATTGTCTAGTTTACAAAAATAAAATTTATGAAGTTTATCAAACCTGTACAGCTCCTATTTCTAAGATTAATATGCTTAGAGTTCATGATTGTACATTCATGTGTTTACAAAACTAATAGAACAGACATAGATATAAATCGGTAATATGATTTAAATTGTCTTGATAGAGAACATCACAGAGAAATGGACCCAGTGCTCTACCGGTTAGGCAGAGCACTACAACCATATCTGGTGCGCTGATGTGGTATGGGGATTTTGAATTCGATACTAATGTTGGTGTCAATTCTATGGAAAGATCTAAGTCTTGGTTTGGTGGTAGTCCCAGTATTTTCTCAGGAAATAGATCCTTGAAGTCTACAAGAACCGAAAAAGTCCTTGATTTGTTGTTTTCTCTCAGCTTTAACATCCTTGATGTTAACTGCAAAAAGTTTGCATCCCTTCCTAATACATTTACTCACTTGTAAGGTGGATATCTATCTAACAGAAACCTTCCTTGGCATGCCTTGAATATTTGTTTGATTCCCTTAGCTATCTATGCATAAGATTGAATTGTTTAAATAGTCAAGCATGACATGGTGTTGTTCCAATGATTCCATGCCTATAATTACTTCATACAATCCTAAGGGTAATATGTTTAGGTCTAATTTAGTTGGAAAATTGTTCATGTGTATCTCGCAGTATTTTACTAGTTCTGAAACCTTTCTTTTTGTACCAGTGGGTAGTTGTACAAACCATGGTTTCTCATTTTTCATTTTTTTTAGTTTACATGTGTAAAAAACCTTGGGGGTAACGTGGCTTCGACAAGCATCGGGATAAATTAAAATTGAAATAGAAGTGTTTGAAAACTTACCTTTTATTTCGACCATAGTGGCCTGATGGTCTTCTTGTCGTTTGTCGAGTGTTGCATAGATCCTAGGTTTACTAGCCATATATTCTAATGTTCGGTATTCTTATAGGTTGTGTAGGAGTCCATTAGTCTTGTTTGGACAATATCTGGAATAATAGGGCCCTTGGCATTTCCAGTGGCTAACCTGCAATAAGGCATCTAGTAGATCCTGCGTTTACTATTGGTATGTTGGTATTTGGTGAGGGAACATTTGGTCGTGCACCAACTTTGTTGAAATATCTGTTAGACGGAAAAATATTGTTATGTTTTCTATATAGATAAGGCTTAAAACTAGGTTTTTGATTGTTTGGGAAGGTCATAGACCTATCACGATTTCTATTTATATTTTCTAGTCTTAGTTGTCCATGTTCATAACAAAGTCTATCCTTGTGCAAGGTAGTGTCAAGAGTTTTGGGCATGTCAAACTCAATTCTCTCTCAAAAAATTGGAGGAAGACATCCCAAAAGCTATTCTATCTTGACCTTTTTGTCCTTTATGCAAAGTGCATAATGCAATAGATCCAAAAATATGTAGATAAAGGAATCCATAGTTAGGGATCCCATATTTAACTCATGAAATTCTTTTACTTTTTTTGTCAAAGAATATTTCAAACATGTACTTTTCCTGGAATATTCAACAAAAAGTACTCCATCTAATCTCTTTTACTTCTTCTCTCTCAGTATATTTCAGGTCTCTCCACCATCTTGGCACTTTTCCATTTAAGTTGTAAATGACCAGTCAAGATTTCATCTCTCTGGAGTAATTATGTAATCGAAAGTATTTATTCATACCTAGGATCCATTCTTTAGCCTTCTCCATTGTATTCATTCCTCCTTCATAAGTTGGTGCTTTGATATTTCGAGATTCTCCTTGAATGTTGTCATAATTTTTCTTCCTTTTCTTGTAAGGAGAGGGTGAGCCATCATTGGAAGAACTGTGATATTCTTCTTCTGGGAGATTAGGGGTGTCACTCTTCTTGTCCCTCTTCCTTTGGACTACGGGTCCTTCTTTTAAGATGATAATTTTCTTTGGATTTTTTTTTTTGAGTGGGTAGGCTATCCATGGGGGCTTAGTCCTGTCAAGTTCCGAAGTAAATATTCATTTATTTATTTTTATTCTCTTCTTTAATTCATGTTATCATCTTTAAATCTTTTTAAGTCTGCTTGTAGACTCTATACAGTTTTCATCAAGGAAGAATTCAGTTCCACCATGAGTTCTTCTTCTTGGGTCGGTGAATTCATGTTCCCTTGTCAACTTTTGTTTTATTTTGTGCCCATGATTTGGATTGTTCTTTAAATATGCAATTCAAACATTTAGTAACAAACAATTTTATATTAGTTTGAAAAATCACAAATAAAGTTTTGAAATATTTATTTCTGCAATGGATGTTTCAGTAGCACCCTTAAGGTCTCTAGGTGTTGGAAAATGGGCCCTAATACAACTTGTAATGTCCCTAAAATCCATAAAAAAAATTATAGGTTCAATATCACTGCTAATATCTATGGCACATCTTATTCTTAACTTTGGAATTGTAAAAACTTAATAGGAAAGCATACCGATGTTCATGTTTTGTTTTTCTTCTCGTATGTTATTACCTAGTTTTCCAATTGCGATGATGTTTATTGTCATTCATTTATATACTAATGTACTTGTATATTGATGTATTTTATTTGGTTTAATCATGTTATGATATTTCTTATTTATGTTGGATGCTTATTATTCTATGTAGTCTTTATTTATTAAATGGAGAGGCTAACTTATCTCTGTATCTAAAGGGGGGAGTCGTTGGATTTTACCTAATGAATCACTTGGAATGGTAAGGAAATCCTACGGTTTTGGCTTACTTCATTCTCATGAACTAATGCATGATGTATCCATGGTTATTGCAGATGTTCTGTCACTAAGCGTATGTTTCATGTGCCTAAAAGAAAAATGGGACAATACCTAGCACCTAGAAGGTTTACAAACCCTAAACACTAAGGAATTGAGTTGTTTGGTATAAAAACTTAATGAAGTTAGACAAGGGAAAAAAATATAGAGGAGGAGTAAAATATAAACTGTGGTGGATGTTAGTTGTCACATTAAATGGGGCCATGTAAAGTTCACGTGGATTCCTCCATGCTAGCGCCAACTTAAAACCCATAGCTAGGGCTTCGATTCCTCTCTTTTTCATGGCGAATTTGTGGTAAGGGAGAGCAAGCTCCCTGGTTGGGCTTTCGCTGACAAAGGCAGTGCATCGAAGAAAAATTGTAGGGTTAACAAAATCATTTCCAAGGTATGTGTTTATATTTCATGGTTCAACTCTTAAGCTTTATTTTTTTTTAGTAAATGTTTGCATCATGATTCTTATGCGGATTTGGTTTTTGTGGCATGTTCGAGTTTGGAGAAGCTTTGTGACTATGGGGAAGAGTATACCATCGATCCACCACCTAGTAAGCCCAAGCACATGGAATCTTAGCTATCTATTTGGTCATTAAATGGTGGAATAGTTTACTAGGATTCTCTGTCTGTAAATATTGTAAAAGGATTCCCATTTGGAAATTCTAGGGTTTGGGAAAATAATTGAAGCTCAGACTATTCGTGGGTTTGGGTTTTTTATGACTATGGCCTGTTCAGGTGTTTTGAAAAGTGGAAACAACTATAATGAATTTATCATGTTTAAATAAAACCTTTTGTTTTGTATTTTCAGGGTGGTTTTTTTGTTCTACGTTCATGTGCTCTTCGTTGGTTTAATTTATGAAATTGTAGTTAAGGTTTAAAGCGTGGGAATACTTTTAATGGTGAAAGAGATATATTAATATGGGTGCTCTCTTAATTGATTTCAAATTTTATTAGTCGATAGGATAAATGTGAATTGTTACTCTATTTTAGACACTATGTATTTGTTCTAGAAGTGAAATCACAGTCCTTATAAGTAGTTTTAAACTTTGTGTTTTTAATTTGGAGCTTTGTGTATTCAAGAGCATATCTGGGAATTTTTGGTTTTATTATTTAATATTTAGTTTGGAAAATCCTTTTCCGAGAGCAATATATTTATTGAGGAGGGTTCTTAAAAATTAGTTTCATTGCTTGCAATAGCACTATGGTAATGTTGCTCGTAATTATTACTTGAATGTGGCTAATTTTTGGGTCTATGCCCACATTGTATATTTTAGGAAATGTTAAAGTGATTTGGTAGATTCCTCACTATTGATTATTATTTATTGTTTAAATATGTTTATTTCTCGTTTGTATCATAGCAGAGGGGAAATCCCTAGCTCTGTTCTTAATTTATATTTTTTATGTGGTTTAAAAATAGTTATAATTCCATTGCTTGAAATACGACCCTATGGTTTCAACATTGGTTTATTATCATGGTAACCTAGTGTTTGCATCTGCAATGGTTGATATATTGCTATTTATTTCCTTTAAAAATATGAGAGGGATTGCAATCAATGCTTGTGGGATTCGATGTTGGATTATCGTTATTGTTGTTATTTCATTTAGATAGTTTATATGAATCTGATTCAATGTTTATGGGATTTCAATGGTTAATTTGGGTATGGCATGAATGTATTCCAACCAACTCTTAATAGGTTTCGATAGTGGGTGGAAGGATGTTGTTATACCCTTGATGTGTGTAAATAATATTTTAATATTTTATGGTTATTTTAAATGGGCTTCTAGCCGATGATATGCATGTTTTATGGAATACCATCATGGTTTTGTAACACTGATATATGTGTTCTTAAAAATCCGAGGAATTCAATTCCTAGTTCACGATTATGTGTTATCTTTTAGCTTGTCAAAGGTTTGGTTAATGGATAGTTTATTGTATCAATGTTTGGAAAATTATCATATGCCAACTTTTAGAAGATTGGCATATGATAATTATCATATTGGCTTGTCAATTTTCTCTTTGTGGAAATCGATAGTTGGTTTATCGTGGATGATTGTATATTTTATTTAATTATTTTTATTGCTTTAAGCAGCAAATGTTGCACATATTTATTGCGGATTTGGACACCAAGAGATTTCATCCCAGGTCCACGATTTTGTGTTATCACTGGTCTGTAATTTGTTTATATAGTTGATAGTTTGTTTATTAGATGGCGTCTTTGTTTATTAGATGGCATGTCCATCATTATTTGATAGTTTATTATGTATTTTATTAATCCCTTCGTGGTTTCTCTTTAATGGTATACTAAGTGTTTTATTCTTAATGCTATGTTTAAACCCTGCGTGTTGATTTGATTAGGTACTGAGTTTAGTAATCCAGTTTTTAACAACTCAACTCCAACACTAGCTTTAATATACTTAAATAGATAATTTATTTTGTTACTAGGATATATAGTGTTTCTAGGTGTGGATTCAATATAGTTTTCCATGTTTTGGGAAATGTTGATGGCTATCTTTATGAGGACTAAATGCTAAATCTGGTCTAAACCCTAACATGTTATAGAAACTTTTAAACTAATTTAACATAAAAATGATAAGAAATTTATCCTATAATTTGTATAAGAGCTTAAAATGAGATTCTATCTTAACTAATAAAACATCCTAAAACATTTATTCATAATGATGAGGGGTGAATTACAACTCCCAATACAAAACCTAGTGGATGTATTCTCATCGTGTAAAATAATCACAACAAAGGTAGCAGCCGAAATATAGGAAATATCTTACATGCAATTATGCAGCTTGAATTGTCCCAAGAACCCTACACACTTCAACACCCAAAATTAATAAAACCATTTTCATTTCTTACCTTAGGAATTATAACCGGATGACCTTAAAACTGCTATGTTTCTCCCAACTATGACCCAGAACTGTTCTTGGTTCTTAAATTGGACCCCCCTCCGAGCTAGCTCCAACATGAAAGAGATCTATAGATCCTAACGGTGAGGTTGCTGTTGTTTGGAAATTAGGATTTGTATTCTTAAAAATTCTTGGTTTGGAAAATGCTCTCCAATCCCATCGAGGAATAATAATAAGATTCCCTAATCCTTCTCTTGGCTTTGTTCTTATAGATAACCTTTGGGGAAAGGGAAGTTGGTTTAACTTCACTTAAATCAAGAATTTATTGTTTTCTTGAAAATAATCTTCAGTTTCATTTTTATGTAATATAGTATTTATTTTGTTAATTAGGAACTTTTACTAGTTCCTACTTGAGCTTTAGAATATAAGTTTTTTATTTAAATGTTTAGTTTATGATATAATATATGCATAGACTTGAAATTATTAATTTAATTATATTTATTTATTTATGTATATATATATTTATCATTCTCATAAGTGGATGTTGTTACGGAGAGAAATTCCTATGGCTTGGGGTACCACAATAGACAGCTTTGACTCCAGAAATCAATCTTTCCCAATATGCAATAGAAATAAAATGTCTAACACTAAAGGATCAGACCTCATACCTTATTCTGGACTGTTGTAGTAGATCCCCGTTGAGCTTTCCAATCTTCAGCTTGAATTGATATAATACTTCCTCAACAACAAGTAAACAATACAAGCATACTATATATCATGGTGTTAGATCTATTCTAGCATATATAATCAATAATGTAAAAGCATTTGACATATTCCAATGGATACAATATTCAATCAAATACACATCATTGGATAGGAAAAGATAGTTCTTATTAATATAAATCAGAGATTACAAGATAGATACAACCTCTGATGGCACGTCTGCGAACCGGAGAAACTGAATCCGCCACTTGGGCCTCCACCACCTCAATCCTCCATCTCACGATAGCAAGCTCACTAGCAAAAGGCAAGCTTGGGAAGAACACCAAAGTGCTCCAAAGGGACAAAGGGATGCAGACTCAAGTATAAATTCCAGCAACAATGGACTATAGTTTCGTTGCTTTCAATCTCTCTATATGCCTTCAATGTACCAAGGGGTTCCTTATATAGCTTCACAAGGGATAATGAAGGGTCGAATCCGAGTGATCTCAAGGCATATGGAAGGCCAGGAGTCGAATGAGTCAGATCCATGTCAAGGAAAACTCCAAAAGGATTTGGATTATGCACACATCCCGATGTACGTGGTTATATGGGTCAAACCCGCGTATGTACGCGGTTATCGGGTAAAAATCCGCGTTTATCATTTTTCGTATAGTTTTAGGGATGATCAAGGAAACATCAAAGGATAAAATATGGTCCATGGGGTCTAAAGAGTCTGTAACAGGACAGGGGAAGGCCATACAAAGTGTGATTCACTTGGAGTGGTGAAATCTGTTATAACAGATGCCCCCTAATGTGTGAGGTCAGAGGGGTCATACGATGGCTGAAATACATTATAAGTCCATCCCAGAAGTGGAGTGATGAAGGATCCCAAATGGAAGACTAGCCACTCAATCAGCATAGTACAATGATACAACTCTGCATATAACTGCAAGTACATGTAGCAGTCTTGGATACATAAGAGTACAATGGCCATGAATAGGCATAATACATGATATCACATATGTATTCATTTCCACATACAATATACATAGATCAGAATCTCCATGATGAAGATATACAAAGGACCATGATCTCCAAAATGGATGAAGATATACAAAGGACCATGATCTCCAAAATGGATGAAGATATACAATAGATCAAGATCTCCATAGTGGCTGGAAATATCTGACATACACTGGAATGAAGTCACGAGAGCTGAAATCTCATGAAAACTGGCACGATCAAGGAGTTAGCATATAAGAGATGCCACCAGTCTGGAAGGTATTCTACACAAACCGCTACGAGTACATGTCCTACTATGCAAATAGAGGTGTCGAGGTCGAACATAGTAGTCCATCGTCTGATTACCGGTCATTGATGTATACCGTTAACAGAAGCGAGATTACCCACCGATAATGAAAATGGGAATCAAGGTACTAGAGTGCAAACTAACAAGTCTGAATAGATGTGTTGAGGTCGAACACTTGAGAGAGTCCATCAATCAAGGGACATTGATGTATTCCCAAGAAACTATCGATGGTGAGAGAACCTGCCACTGATGACTGCAAGTCTCAAGGCACTCAAAAGGAATCTAGATTCCAATCCCAGAATAAATGATCTGAAGTCGATGGGATGAAATCTGCTGGAAGGAGGGCATTAAGGCATCCCCCATCATCCAACGCGAGGTACTCAGCAAAGCTATCTAATGTGGAAGGACTCAATCATAAGGTGCACGAACCAGTAACTGTACCGGGAATGGCCGACATGTAAAGTCAAGATAACTGAGGAATGGCCGACACAGGTTTCAAATTCCTTCGAATAAGAGCATAACGGCGTATGGTGACTGAATGAAGGCAACATAGACTCGATATACAAACTGGGACATCTCTGTGACACAGGAGGCATCAACAGAGGCTCCATAGGGACTGGAAGCTTAACCAGTTGGTGGAGATAAACTCAGATAAACGAGTGCAGCTCCTAAGTCAAACTATAACCCAACCAATGGATGTGATATACAGTGCTTTGTTCAAAGGCGACATGACTCGACATCTGCCAAAGATAACATCTTTCCTTGTCCGGATTTTTGGTTTTTTGATTTTTTTTTTTTGGACTTTTTCAGTTATTTGAAAATCTTGAAAAAAGAATAAACTATCTTTATAGTTACAAACTAGGAGGAGACAAATGTCATCATGGAAAACAAACTAGTTCCAAGTAGTGGAACATACCTATGCTCAATGCAAGGATACATGTGTAGGATATTGACACTCGGGGGAAAATCCCCTCCCGGTAAAAAGGGAATCAAGATGCGAAGGATATAAAAATGGCTCCGCATGGCTAGACATGAGACAAGCTCGGGCTATATGGCTGAAACGCAATGTCAGGAGAGCCCGCATAAAGCTCAATAAGGCAGGAAAAGCTCATGATAATGCATTCAAAACTTGACATAGGGGGAGTTCGGAGGGAAACAGGCCATCATAAGATCAAGAGGAGTATGAGGCTCTTGCGAAATGTCATGGCAGTACTATACAACGGACTCCCACACCCTAAAGGAGAAAATGTCGGCATGGGCACCAAATGCAAATAAGGCGCTAACTAGGGTACCCATGTAAGGTGAAGCTCTACCACTCACATCATGCCACTTCTAAAGCAGCAAGAAGGTTCCGTGACATAATAGAGTGGGTTCATACCTAAGGTCATGGTGACATGGTCATAAGGTCATGCAAAATGCAAATGGTGGTGAACGTAACCTATATGCCAGTGTAGACATTATACCTGAGATCAGTACGAATGGGTCAATCCAATGGCAGAAACGGCACTGAAAATGGTCTTCTACATCACAAATTATGTCAGAAACGGTCCAAAATGGTTAGAAACTGTCAAAACTATAGGAAAGGGGGTAAAAATTTTCAAATATTTGAAAATTTTTCTATAAATAGTAAAAAACATAAATCATTTGAAACTTTTACCCATTGGAGCTTTGATTTTCAACTGCAAATTCTAGGAGATCCAGCCAGCGAAATTCAAAACCGTTTCTTCCAGGTAGTTACTCATGCTCTCCTCATGCATTTCAATATAATTTTTGTTGATTTTCATGGTGAAAAGAGGTATTTTAGGCCATCTCTACATGAGCGCTGTGGCCCACGTGGATATCGAATCTTTTTCCATGTATAGGGATGGCTATACGCAGAAAAGAGGCTAGAACCCGCGTACATACGCGGCTGTTTGCAAAACAATCGCATATGACGCTGCGCAAGTAAATTTATAAGAATCTAATGGGAAATATGGAAATTTCTCTTGCAGGATGGTGCTAGAATGGAGAGAGCGCGAGCATGGTGAAGTAGAGGAAGCTGTAGGGCTGATGTGATGGCTCAACAAGCTCTTAGAAGATGCAGACTCTACAAGTTTTGGTGCCTTGGTGGTTTGAGGGCCAAACCAAGACTGCTAGAGATGCTGGTGAACTATTGGGATCCAGACTCAGAGTCCTTCAGGATAGATGGGATGTCTCTCACTATAGAGTTGGAAGACATATACTTTATCACAGGTCTATCTAGACGAGGGGAGGTGGTGAACCTTCGTTCCCGAGGTGGGCCAGGTGGTGGGATTACTATCGATGAGTACGTAGCTGTGTACTGCTACCCAGATACTGAGAAGGTGGGAAGTCAAGTCCCCACCAATTCTATACAGGTGTTGGGCCTAAAGGCCATACTACTGACGCTGGACAGGATAGCAGGCTTAGCCTCACTCCATCAAGCCTCGTGGCCACTGATGTTCTATGCGGTGGAGTGTATGAGACCGACCATATATGACTGGAGTACTACACTACTGAGCAACATGAAACACCAGCTCAGTGAGTGTAAGGCAGGAAGGATACAGAACTTTGGGTTCAGCAGCATATTGAGCACGTTTTTCTTCGAGCGTGTTCCAGGATTGAGCCCTAGAGTGGACGTTCCTCTCAACGGGGTTCGAGATCCGGCCCAACGACATTGGGAAGATTCTATGCGCAGACTGGGGGGTGGCAGGGTGGCCAACCCATATCTAGCTGACTTCTTTCCATGGTGGCAACGACAGATTATTGCCATAGATGACTACCCCTATGGAGGGATAGATTTCCAGGGGGATCTGGACATGCCATTGCCACCAGGATCGGCATACGGAGAGATAGGTACTGAATGTCGACTCTCACTCTTTTTTAAAAGTTTTTTGAGTTATTTAATTTTTTTGTATTTTCTTGATTATGTGGAATCAAAAAGACATGTTTTTGCGTGACAACACATAGTCACATCTACCATTCATGTGCAGATGTGGGACCACGGTGACCAGAGGGCTTCCCACGTCATAGACAGAGGGGAAGAGGGGATGACATCACAGGTGTGGATGTGAAGCGAATGCTCCAGAGCATTCATACCAACTTCGTGCGACTGACTCATAGGGTTCCCATGGTGCAAGTCGAGGACTTGCCTCAGGCCATGCAGCGACAGGTGGTAGGCATGCCATGCGCATGGTTGCGTTTATTCCGGCGGCTAGATAGAGCCGTAGTGACGTATCATGATCACAACCCTCCCCCTCCACAGGATTAGATACCTGGGAGTGTATATTTTTTGTACGACTGTGTATTATATGATGGAAGCTTTGAAAGCTCCACTTTTGTATATGACACTATGTATTACCACATTTTTTATATATAAAAGGTTTTATGGTGATCGGTTTATTTATTTACATGTGTAAAAATGTTTGTGATTAATTTATTATGAATGAAACAAATGCCAATCTAACACGTAGTTATCATATGAGTCAGCAACTTGATTATCATTTCTTGGAATGTGTATATATGTGATACTGTCAAATTGTCGTTCTAACAATCTCACACGTAAGAATCTTCTCAATAACGTCGGATCTCTAACATGCTACAAACCATTGAGCTGTGACACTACTAACTCCGAATCAAGACGTACCTCAAGAGATAGAACACCATGTGAAATGGCATCTCGTAGAAGCTCGATAACAGCACTATATTCAACAACATTGTTGGAAGATGGCCATAGACATACACCTTCTGAAGACAGTACCTGACCCATAGGAGTATAAATCACCCAAGCAGCAGAGGCTGAGTGCTAAGTGTGACGGCTTGCACCATCCGTGAATCCTATGTAGGTGGAAGATTCCATTGACATCTTCCAAAAGAAACGGAAACTAATCACAAACCCGATCACGATAAGAAAAAGACCTAACTATGCAAAGCTGTACAATAATATACAACAAGCAACCTTGGCTAAAGATCATGCATAGTATTTTTTGAGATAGAGCCCATTTCTAGGCTCTGCCAAATCTATGCCTTCGTAATTGACTAACTCATAGGCACCCTTCTCTAAGAAATGCTTGACCACGCCACATAGGATTAAATTTCCCTGCCCCCAAGGGTTCTTTCGATTGATCCCACAAAAGGACCAAGTCTCCTTCACTAAACACTCTTGGATGGATAGACTTGTCATAGTGGAATTTAATGCAACATTTATTAACCTCTAGAGCCACCAAGGCATC
The DNA here is from genome assembly GCA_001517045.1 of Pseudotsuga menziesii. NCBI lineage: Eukaryota > Viridiplantae > Streptophyta > Pinopsida > Pinales > Pinaceae > Pseudotsuga > Pseudotsuga menziesii. Next base: position 584,382 of record LPNX010256609.1, on the reverse strand, counting down.
TCGATGCTGCTCATCAAGTTTCTCGAGGTGGACCAAACGCTCCTCCAAAGGTGAAGTGTCTGGTAAGAGTTCCACAGCTAGCTTCAACGAAGGAATCTCGCATTCAATTGACAATATCGACTCCACTCCATGCACAAGCTGATATGGAGAAAAACTAGTGGCAGTCTTAACCGCGGTTCGATATGCCCACAAAGCAGGGTATAACATAATATGACAATTCGTCTTGCTCTGTGCGATGGTTCGTTGTAGAATGGACTTAAGTGATTTATTCACTGCTTCAACCTGTCCATTCGCTTGGGGGTAGTAAGAAGAGGAGTGCTCTTGCTTATACCCTAACTTGGATGCCAACTCTTCCATCATACGGTTCTAAAAGTGCGAGCCATGGTCAGTGACAAGCTCTTTCGGAATCCTGAACTGAGTAATGATTTGGTTGAATACGAAGTGAGCGGCTGTCTCACCGTCGGATTTTACTGTAGGAATTTCCTCAGCCCATTTCATGAAATAATCCACAGCCACTATAATATGATGGTGCCCCTCAGCTGAAGCTGGGTTTCAATCCATAAAATCGAGCCCCCACTTGGTGAAGGGACCGGCGGTAGTGGGATGTAACGGGGCAGGCTTCAAGCGCATATTTCGTGCGATCACCTGGAAAGGGTGGCACCTCTTGACTGCATCAACAGAATCTTTAAAGATCGACAGCCAGAAATAAACCACTCTCAAAATATTTTGAGCTGTAGAAAGCCCAGATAAATGACCACCACTTTCCCCTCCATGGCAATCATTCAGCACAACCTCAACCTCCTCATGAGTTAAAAAATGTCGTAAAATGGAATCTACCCCACGGCGGTACAAATTATTGTCTACTATAAGGTATTTCTTAGAGACGTGACATAATCGTCGTCGTTCATCTCGCGAGAGGTGAGTAGGGGTCCTCTGTGTTTGTAGATATACTATGATATCTCCATACCATGGGTCAGATGTTGAGATTAAGAAGATGTGTTCATCGACAAACGTATCTTCACAAACCAACTCCTCGGCCTCGCTCGGGAAATCTGATATAAGCTCTGCAAAAATTAACGACTTCTTCGACTTTGCCGAAACAAATTCGAGATCGAACTCTTGCAGAATGACAATCCATTTATTATACTTTCCCCCAATAATCCTTCATGTGAGGATGAACTGAAACGGATTGACATGGGCCACAACTGAGGTCTGGCGAAGGAGAATATAATGTCTCAAACGCTGAACCGCATGTACGGTTGCTAAAGCAAGCTTCTCAACATGAGAATAACGAATCTCTGCATCAATAAGGTTTCATCTCAGATAATATATGACATGCTCCTGGAGCTCCTCATCCTCCTGAACCAATACCATACCAATCATCTCTAAAGATGCGGCCACATATAATAGGAAATCATGGCTATAATCCAGAGGACTAATCACCGGGGACGATGCTAGGGCTCGCTTAAGTGCATTGAAGGACTCTTGGGCTCGCTCATCCCATTCAAAGGGAGTATCCTTCTTCAAGAGACGCATGAAGCCTCTAGTCAAATTGGCAAATTTGACCACAAATATTTGTAAGAAGTTTGCCATACCTTGCAAACACTGAAGATGATGAATGTTCTTCGGGTGATACAACTGAAGTATTGCCTCAACCTTTAAGGGATCGACTCTTATGCCCTCCTTTGAAACGATCAATCCTAATAAACGACCTGACTTCATGCAAAAGATGCACTTATGAGGATTTAATCGAACCAAATAGTGGCGGCATATTTCAAAGACCAATCTCAAGTGATATGAATGACGCATTCTCATACGAGAATGAGTAGCGAGGTCATCCAAAAATACTTCAATAATAGACTTGAGATCGTGGAAAATCAAGATCATTGCCCGCTAAAATGTAGCTCTAGCGTTTTTAAGGCCGAAAGGAATCTTCCGATATGCAAACGTTCCCCAAGGAAAAATAAATGTAGTCTTGTGTTGGTCCTCAGGTTTAATCTAGATCTGATTATACCCAAAAAAACCGTCCATAAAGGAGAACACCTCACTACCTGCACACTCATCCAAAATCTGATCTATAAATGGTGTGGGGAAGTTATCCTTAGGACAGGCACGATTTGAATCGTGGAAATCAGTGCATATTCAGATCGCTCCCTGCTTCTTATCCACTGGAACGGGGTTTGAAACCCACTCTATCAAGGGAATGGGATAGATGAAACCGGATTTCAATAGCTTCTCTATCTCTGCCTTAATGGCGGGTGCTTTCCTAGGATTCACGACGCGTAAACGTTGTCGAATAGGCTTAGCATTGGGGTAAGTTTTAATCTCATGTTCGACAATCCAAGGGTCAATACCTGGCATCTCATCATAAGACCAAGCAAAAATATCACGGAATTCCTTGAATAGCTCGGTATATTCGAGAATCCCAGCATGGGAACAATCCGCCCCAATATAGACATTCTCAATGGTGCCAAGATTTCGAGAGATGTTGATAGAAATTGTGGAAGATATGTTCTCCATGTTCCCATCAGCCATCTGACCAGGAGAGCTTAATGGAATCATGGGACTACCAACTCTCTGACTAAGAATCTCCCTATAATCCTCATGCTCCAAACAGTCAAGCGATGGAAGGAAATATGATCTATGATGAAGTTCCTCCCATGGCGGCTCAACGCCTGACATAGCCTCGATGATCACTTCATCTAAAGGGAAAACCATATCCAGGAATTCATGGGCATGAGAAGACTGTACTGCCCATGCCGGCAGTACATAGGGGTCTTCCTCTTCCATCCGTAAAGAGGAAGAACAAGGCTCTACAACATTCGTAAGATTGGCTTGATAAGCTATCATGGTTGCAGGAAGCAGCACGTTGGTCTCGACAGGCTCACTTGAAGTAATCAATGTAGGAAGAATCCAAGGATCTTCCATATGAGTCGTGTGAAAAGACACTGAGGTTGTAGAAGTCAAAGTCTTATCAGAACAAGATCCTATCATGAGGACCGGCGCAGGACAACTAAAGCTTCCCATGAGGGATGGATACATGCCTACACCCACACTCCCAGTTGCCGGTTGAGAGTGTTCAACGACCGAGACCGAAGCTCCCAAAGATGCAGTAACAGGGGAATTCTTGAATGTCATTTGATCAATCGTTACAATCTTCCTGTTATGTGGAAATCATACAACGCGGAACATGGAAGAAGAAACGGCTTGCATACTATACATCTAGTTCCAACCCAGCAAGAGATTATAGTCGAGGGGCGCATCAACGACCTCAACCTCTATCGCAACAGTCTTCCCCCCTAAACGGAATTTAAGGGACGGAATCATGCCGCGCGGCCTAAAAGATCTCCCATCAAAAGCAGTTAACATAGTCGTTGATTTCGACAACTCAGGAGAACCAAGACCCTTCCAACAGGACAAACACATCACAGATGCAGCAGCGCCCTCGTCAACCACAGTGCACTTGACGTTCATATTAAGACATTCTATGTGTACCAAAAGCGACACATAGTAGGGTAAGCGAGGCTGATGACCTACGGTTTCAAATTTTATCACTGAGGAAGAATCATCACCGTTCACACCAAGAGCAGAAAGCAAAGCCTTCCTTTGTGAAGGACAAATCTGAAGCACTTCCAATGCAGAAATCACACAAGGAGTATGGCCCAAATCCTCGACAACTAAATGATTCTGGGTGGCTCGGGCATTTGGATTATTCCTCGAATGCTTAAGTACCCCCTTAGGAATGTGAGGTGTAGCCTCAGGTTTATCCGTAGGTTTCTCAATGTGCAAAGGGGTTCCTAGTGGATCAGGTTCTTTGCCTGGGTTGGGTTGTGATGATCCATAATCTTTCGCACGAGTCACAACCTTGGTAGCACGGACCATGTTAATGCACCCACGAGCACTAGTCTCTGGTGGATCATTCTCACTAGATTTCTCCTGGGACTTCGAGTTCATATTCTGTTTATGCGGTAAAGGGTTCGTTAGCACAGCTGGGCCTTGTGCTAAGAGACTCGAAGCTTCATCAATTCGAGGGCACAAGTAAGTGAGGTGATCATCCTTACATAGCTTGCAAGGGAACTTAACCTTACATTTCGCTTGCTTGTCCCCACTAGCATTCTGACCATTCTTGTCATTATTGGTAGCATTCTCATTCCTATTCCCACCCTTTCGATTATTATTCTTACCCTTTTTTCTATTCTGTCTGGGTTGCTGGTTACCCTTCTGGTCCGATGATTGCACAGAAATTACATTCGCCGTTTGGGTGGGTTGAGACGAAGCTGTAGCTTGTCCTGAAGCAGACTGGTTGAGCGACAATTGACTAACTTGTTTTGCAACCGAATCTGTAGGTTTTGCACTTGCACAACCCACAATGCCATCGGCATGTGGTCCAGGTTTGACCTTGGGATCGAAACTAGAATGAGGAGCATTGGGAATAATCTCATACAACAAACCGGACTGAGCATAAATCAATTCCAGTTCCTGCACCCTAAAGATTGCTTGTTCCTCATTCTGCACTCCGGATGTAGAAACATCCTTCGCGATATATGGTAATAAAGACTTGAGGAACCACTCGAGAAGGAACTCCGGTGGTATAAAATATTTAATTAATCTCTTCTGTCTACGCCACTCCTGAATATGATCAGAAATATGGGTGGCTTTATCTTGCCAAAATGTCGACAAGAGTTCAGTGCCAACGTCATAGCGCACTGATAGCTGGAAGTGATTAAGAAAATCCATCGCAAGATCGTTGAACAAGGTAAAAGCTCCCTTTGGTAACTCTATATACCATTTCGCAGCAGGCCTTGTGAGGGTGCGTTGAAATAGTCACAAGCGGACCGAGTCCTGATGTAATGAATTTGAAGAGCACCAAAGGTGAAACGTGTTCGCTCGGATCCTCTCCCGGTATGCCTTCGAACTTAGGTATGTCCGAAGGAAGCTTGGTAGGGACAGCTGGCCAAGCCGGGTCATGAGCCACGGGATCGTTCATAAGTCTTGATAAGTCAGGAAGGTTAAGCGTTGCGAGGAAAGGGAGCCTAGGATGATGAGGTCGATGGACCGCTCCCTGGTTCACATAGGTTTGAGCACCACCATGGCCTTGGCCATAGTGTCCTCCTCCTGTCTGGCCCATATAGGGTGACGTGGAAGTACCATAGTAAGGTGGACCTTGACTAGTAGGAGCTATGAATCCATAATTAGGAGAGTAAGCAAGTTGTTGATACCCGCCTCCGTAAGATGAAGAAACCTGTCCATACTGCATCCCGTAATAAGGTCCATAGGTCATCGCATGTGATGTCCCATGGGACACTCCGTAGGTAGGAAGATAACCTCCGGAAGGGGGAACATACATACCAGAAGTAGGTATATATGCCCCAGACGTAACAAGCTGACCACTATAAGCGTGAATATAGCCTCCCGAAGCAGCGGGTGGTATATGAACTTGAGACACAATCGGCCTAGTAATCGCAGTATGGATCTGACTCGTAGCCATATATTGACTCGAAGGACCACATGGATAAGGTGGAGGATGTACATTTGAAGAACTCAGAACCGAGGACGAAGGAATCTGAGTAATAAGATATGTACTACTTCCTATCGTCACCCATCTCGGACTTGGTATCCTAATCGGATAACTAACCCTAGACCTAGGAGGGGGATGAGATGTAGCTTCCACCACTTGGACGAAAGGTGCAATGTGACTAGTACTCCCAAACCATGCATAGGAAAACCAGTCGTAGCATAACTACCGTAGCTAGTGCTGGCAGGTTCAAAGTGAGTCTCAGCATCTTCCGGCATTCCATACCAATAATGTGTCAACGGGGAATCAGCCCTAGAGTGAGTAGGTCTATCGTGCAAAGATCCTATCTAGGAAATCACAGGACCGAACTCAGCTAGGTCAGGTGAAGGATCATATGTAGGAGTAAATTCCCCATCGTCAACACGAAGGAGAGGAGGTGGCTCAGGAATAGTCTCTAAATGATCCTCCACGGTGTGTGAATCAGTGTGTGACATAGTCCGCCTGGACTGTCTAGGTCTCTCTCCCAAAGGAGGAGTATAAGTGGAAGGTGAAAGTCCTGCTAACTGACAAGAACGGCACGGAACCGCACTCAAATCCACAATGACTCAACAAAAAGAAAAGACTCTCTATTTACGTAAACCCTAGGCCAACTAGCGTGCATAGAGAAATCACTAATAAAATCTAAATCCAAATGCAAGAAAACAAGGGCTGGATAAGTGAGCTCCTGAATGAAGTAGGTATGTCTCGCCTAGGAGAGGCCTGAGACTCCCATACACAACAAGCAGAGGTACGTAACCAATTATTGTGGCCCTCAACTTCAACGCGTAAAGTGACTATGCTGTCCGACCCCAACCTGGCCGGGACACCTACAGAATAACCTCTACAAGTACCCCCTCGATATCCTAGGTAAGGTCACGAAGGTCACCTCAATATAATCAAAGCTCAGGTGAACAGTTGCAGGCAGGATTGATCGTATGGGCAGGGTAGCAAAGCCTGAAACTCTCGAAAGAGCCCCCAGATACGAATACAATCCTGGAAATATCTCCGGTGCTACTCAGTTATGACTAGGTGTCATCCCAATCAATAACCGCTCACACTGCCTCGTGCTTAAATACCGTTTGAGAGGAGGATCCTGAGAACAATGGTTATACCAAGGATTTCACACACTCCCTGGACAGACACCTAGATGTTGTTGTTTAGTGATCTTGAAGAATTGACTTACAATGAACTATTCCAAGATCCTAAAACCTAAGCTTGTTGGTGCACCCTAGAAAAGAAAAGAGTGTAATTATTTTTAATTAGCATTGATTTTAGTTGGCTTTATTACTCAAAAACAGGATATGGTCATGGAACTAGTGGTGTTATGACATAACATGAAGTAAAATGCACACCGTAACAATCAATGCACATGCATTTTGTCCATGTAAACAGGGTATGCTACTATGTGAAATGCACAATTCTTCTTCAAATGATGAATGCAAATTTTTCCTATATGAAGTCCTAACTAATACTCCAAAGCAAATCTAGATCTAGTGCAAGTACAATGCAAAGTGCAAAATGCAATGCATTATGATAAGCAAATGTTTTAGATTTTTTGAAAATATAAGAGATGCAAAAAGAAAAAGAATGATTCTATCACCCCCAGACTCTAAAAGCACACATAAATAGCATCCAAGAAAAGCACTAAGGTAAAATAACTCTAATGCACTAATCTCAAACAAAAAATCGAAAATGGCATGACAAGAACTTTCCTAAAAAAAAAAATTAGGCTAAAAAAAACGTTTCCGGTCAGAAACAGAGGTCAAAACAGACTCAAGCAGTGCCAAAGGAGACTCATCAACTAACAGCATTCAACCAGCAACCAATTAACTTCCACAAAAATGGAAAAATCCAGGGTATACGGGACTGTTCGCAGTAAACCCGCGTGTATACGCGGAAATCACAGAGGAAACCGCGTGTATACACGACTGTAAATCAAAAACCCACGTACAGGAAGAAAAGGTGCATAAAATGAGGCAAATAAATAGGCTGAGACAAACTTCACTCCAATTAGACTCTACCAGGCATACATTCCCTCAGACCCGACATAGAAACAAGAGAGAAAGAGCAATTCAAATACATTGAATGCCGAGAAAATCACCCCCAAAGGACAAGTACTAGGAACTCCCCAGTGGATTTGCCAATTCTGTTACGGAGAGAAATTCCTATGGCTTGGGGTACCACAATAGACATCTTTGACTCCAGAAATCAATGTTTCCCAATATACAATAGAAATAAAATGTTAACACTAAAGGATCAGACCTCGTACCTTATTCCGGACGGTTGAAGTAGATCCCCGTTGAGCTTTCCAATCTTCAGCTTGAATTGATATAATACTTCCTCAACAACAAGTAAACAATACAAGCATACTATATATCATGGTCTTAGATCTATTCTAGCATATATAATCAATAATGTAAAAGCATTTTACATATTCCAATGGATACAATATTCAATCAAATACACATCATTGGACATGAAAAGATAGTTCTTATTAATATAAATCAGAGATTACAAGATAGATACAACCTCTGACGGCATGTCTAGGAACCGGAGAAACTGAATCCCCCACTTGGGCCTCCACCACCTCAATCCTCCATCTCACGATAGCAAGCTCACTAGAAAAATGCAAGCTTGGGAAGAACACAAAAGTGCTCCAAAGGGACAAAGGGATGCAGACTCAAGTATAAATTCCAGCAACAATGGACTATAGTTTCGTTGCTTTCAATCTCTCTATATGCCTTCAATGTACCAAGGGGTTCCTTATATAGCTTCACAAGGGATAATGAAGGGTCGAATCCGAGCGATCTCAAGGCATATGGAAGGCCAGGAGTCGAATGAGTCAGATCCATGTCAAAGAAAACTCCAAAAGGATTTGGATTATGCACACATCCCGATGTACGCGGTTATATGGGTCAAACCCGCGTATGTATGCGGTTATCGGGTAAAAATCCACGTATATCATTTTTCATATAGTTTTAGGGATGATCAAGGAAACATCAAAGGATAAAAGATGGTCCATGGGGTCTAAATAGTCTACAGCGGGACAGGGGAAGGCGATACAAAGTGTGATTCACCTGGAGTGGTGAAATCCGCTATAAAAGATGTAGACTTCACTTAGATATCTTACCTATATTTATTAAAATAACTATGTATAAATATATATATACTCTTGTTAGAATAATCAACCCATAGTTAGCTACCTTAGACATTAATTAATCCATTTTTGTCTTATTTTCCTAGTTTCCATGTTCCGCCTTATGCAAGTTGTCATCTACACATCCATAGTGGTCAAACTTGCTAATTTTGACTCATGGAATGTTGGGAAACCTCCTAGAATCAAATCTACTTTATTCTTGGCCTTCCTAGTGCCCTTCTTCTTTTTCTGCTTTATTGCCTGCTTTTTCAGTGCTTTAAGGCAATTGGGAAAGTTTGACTAGGTGAAGTTAACTTGTTTTTTGTCCTCCACATCCTCCACTCTTTTCTCCTATGAAAAGCATGTATGAGTTGTCCTTCCATTACCTTTTATCTTGCCTAATTGATTTTGCCAATTTGTGAGCTCCTTGACAGTTTTGGAAACTGCTTTATGCACCTATGGGGCATTTGCTTAGATTTAGTAAGCTTGCTTTTGACTAGATTCGAATTGCCTCTTCATGCATTCGAATCTCTCATGTAACTATTTATTGTGGTAGCCTATGACTTCACAGGGTTGGCTATTGTACACTTATTCAATACATTTTAGTGTTCAGCTCCATATTCAGTCTCTTTTGTGAGTAATTTTGCATGTACAATTGATAATTGTTGTGAGTGTAATTTTTCTATCACTGGGTTCAATTTCCACATGGTATCAGAGCCTTTGTATATCAATTTCTCTCCTTCCAATTTGTTTTGCAGGTTCAACATCATTGACTGGGAGCCTTCTACTGACAGCTGGGACAATTTCTGAGCTATGGATCAATCTCAGAAGATCATCTTGACTCCATTTAACTTCTTTGCATGGAAATCAGAGATGGAGATACTGTTGAGAGTGAAAGGCCTCTACAGAGTGACTATGGCAATAGAAGCAGATCCCAATGCAGCTGCAAAGAAGATAAAATGGCACAACAGGAGGGATGAGGCCTATGGTCTCTTGTGTCTGAGCATATCCAGAGACCTCCTTTTCCATCTTGATGTATTGACATCACCGAATGGAGTATGGGAGAATATTGTTGATATTTTTGGAAATACAGATGAGATGAGGGGACATAAAATCGAAAATGAACTAATCTCCCTGACTCCAAATAGCTTTGAATCCCTGCAACTCTATTTCTCCAAGTTCAAAGCACTTGTTTTGCAGCTAAAACAATGTGGGATTGAAAAGAAGGATGATCAGCTGGTCTTGGACATACTCTCAAAGATTGGCCCTGACTATTCAGTGTTTGTTTCGACCTTCTATGCCACAAAGTTGATAGCTCAAACCTGGAAGATGCCTAGCCTTGCATATTTCATGGAATCTCTCACACAAGAACAAGATAAGTTGGTGATGATGGGCACCATCAAACCATCCAAAGACCAAGCTCTAGTTGTTGGAGATTTGAGGGTGGATTCAAAAAGCAAAAAGAAAGCTAAAAAGCCACCTAAGAAAAACAGAGACAAGAACAAGTCTCTAGAGGAGCCTCAAGGTTCCAAGAAGAACTACCAGAAGAAGAAGAACAAAGGAGAAATGAGCAAGTGTGCATACTGCAGTAAGGGCAATCATTCTAAGAGCTCCTGCATGAAGAAGCAAATAGGCATGCTGACCCAACTCCTGGAGAATAATGGCATCTCCCTTCTAGACAGCTCAAAGAAGAGGGAAGGAGGATCAAGTTCAGAAGAGAGAGAGAGAGTTCATGCATTAGTTGCTGGCACATTAAGCTCACCTAGTTTCATTATTGATTATGGAGCTTCAAGACATATGGTTTTGACGAAGGAGGCATTCACCTCACTTGACATGTCAAAAGGTCCACCAATAGTACTGGGAGATGACTCTCTCACTGAAAGTTTGGGCAAAGGGAGGATTGATCTTGATCATGGTAAGTTCAACAATGTGTTGTATGTTCCATGTCTTGCCTCTAACCTCTTATCAGTGTATCAAATGACTCACACTGGGTCTCCAAAGAAAGTCATATTCTCCCTTGATGAAGTTGAGATCACAAATATCTCAAGTGGTAAAGTCATTGCAAAAGGAGTTGTAAATCATACTTCGAAGGTATACATGTTCTCACACTTCCTACCCTACTCAAACCCCTCTGCTCTTCTGATTCATGCTAATGAATCAAGAAAGCTTTGGCATGAAATATTTGGCCACCTAAATTACAAGTATCTTTCTGATCTTAGTGAAAAAGAGATGGTCATAGGGTTACCAAAGATAAAATTTTCCAAAGGAGTCTATCAAGGTTGCATCCTAGGAAAACACCCAGAGCATAAATTTGAGAGAGCTAGTCATGAGAGAACCTCTGCAGCTCTTGAGTTGATCCACAGTGATGTTGCTGGCCCATTCCCTCATATGTCCATGAGTCAAGCCAAATATGCATTGACTTTCATAGATGAATTTTCCAGGTTTTGCTGGGTTTACTTCCTGAAACACAAGTCTGAAGTTTTTGGCCTCTTCAAAGTCTTTAAGGCTTTGGTTGAAAACCAGTCTGGGAGGAAACTCAAGGTCCTCATATCTGACAATGGTGGTGAGTATGTCAAGTCTGATTTTATTCAATATTGTGCAGATGCAGGTATTCATATACAACATTCTATCCCTTACACACCACAGCAGAATGGTGTTGCAGAGAGGAAGAACAGATCACTGAAAGAGATGGCAACCTACATGATGGAGGCTAAGACTTTGCCACCAAAGTACCAGGCCGAAGCTATAAACTGTGTAGCCTATATCTAGAATAGGGTGCCTCATAAAGAACTTGAAGTTATGACTCCTTTTGAAGCATGGAGTGGGCACAAGCCAGATGTGACCCATTTCAGGATTTTTGGCTCAAGGGCTTGGGCTAGAATTCCAACAGAAAAGAGAAAGGCTTTGTAACCCCAAAGCCAAGAGTTTCTATTTGTTGGGTACTTTGAAGATTAAAAAGGTTACAAGCTGATCAATTTGAGCACAAACAAATCCTTCATTGAAAGGTCTGTTCAGTTTCAAGAAGAACCCCTAGCAGCAGTGGAAGTTGGAGAAGCCTCTTCACCACCAGAACCTTTGAATGTAAGTGAAGAGATAGTTGAACATGCTGATTCTGATATGTCTTATAGTGATGAATTTATTGCATATCCTAACAGCCCTACAAGGCCAAAATGGGCAGCCAAGACCATTCATGCGGCAGGAGAGCTAGCTGGAAATCCTAATGACCCTAGGAGGACTAGATCTCAATTTGAGAGTGCTCTGTGCATGAAGGATCCTATGTTTGCTGAGAAATGATATCTGATGGTGGAATCAGATCCTCAGACATATGAATATGCAGTAGAAGATTCAATATGGCAAGCATCCATGAAGGAATAGTTCAGCTCACTCCAGAAGAGCAACACTTGGGAGCTGGTAGATCTTCCCCCAGGGAGGAAGCTAGTTCAGTGTAAGTGGGTGTACAAGACCAAATTTTCTGCTGATGGTTCACCTCTGAAGTACAAGGCCAGATTGGTATCCAAGGGATACTCACAGGTTCATGGCATAGATTACAATGAGACCTTTGCACCAGTGGCAAAGATGGACTCCATCAGGCTAGCCCTAGCCATTGCAGCTTCAAAGCAATGGGAGGTACATCACATGGATGTAAAGTGTGCCTTCCTGAATGGAGATCTCACTTAAGAGATATACATGCAGCAGCCTCAAGTATTTTCTACTAACCCATCTCTTGTGTGCAGGCTAAGGAAGTCATTGTATGGGATAAAGCAAGCCCCCAGGGCTTGGTATGCCAAGATTGATAGCTTTCTGCTATCACTGAATTTTGTTCAATGCAAATCAGATCCAAATGTCTATTTGAAGTTGATTAATGGTTCATTAATGATCATTGTGTTATATTTTGATGACCTTCTCATTACAGGAAGCTCAAAGGATGAAATTGCTTCCTTGAAGGGTGCAATGAACCAAGCCTTCTCCATGACAGATTTGGGGCTCTTAAGTCAATTCTTGGGGCTTGAGATTGCTCAAACCAAAGCTAGAATCAAGGTGCACCAGTCCAAGTATGCCTTGGATTTTCTGAACAAATTTATAATGAAGGATTGCAAGCCAAGAAAGACTCCTTTCCTTTCAGGAGTGAAGCTTGAAGAAGCTGATTCTTCACCTATGGTAAACAATACACTGTATAGGAAATTGATTGGATGTTTGTTGTATCTTACAAATGCTAGACCTGATATTTCTTATGCAGTAAGTGTGGCTTCTAGATACATGGATCAGCCTCATGAGATCCATTGGAAAGCAGCCAAAAGGATCCTTAACTTTGTTCAGGGAACAAGGACACATGGGATCTTCTATAAAGCTAAATCTGATCTTGATTTGATTGGGTTTACTGACAGTGATTGGGAAGGTGATAGCACAGATAGAAAGTCAACATCAGGATATGTGTTCATGCTTGTAGAAGGGCCAATCAGCTGGTCAAGCAAGAAACAAAGTGCCATTGCACTCTCATCTACAGAAGCAGAGTACAGAGGAGTTGTAAATGCAGCAACTCAATGTTTATGGTTGCAAGGATTACTTGGAGAGCGTGGCTTCGAATCAGAATACTCAACTACCATCTATTGTGATAATTAGAGTACCATTTGAATCTGCAATGATCCAGTTCAGAAGCAGAGAACCAAACACATTGAGATCCATATGCACTACATCAGAGAGCTTGTGCATGATGGCACCATTCACCTACTCTTATGTTCATCTTTAGAACAAGTAGCTAATATATTCACCAAAGCATTTTGTGAGAAGACCTTTAGCAATATCAAATCACTGCTAGGGATTGCTGATCATGCTATGAAGCATGAGTGAAGACAAGATTTCTAAATTTTGTTTTACAGTCCATGTTTAAGGGAGGATTTTCCCATTGGGTTTTTGCCTCTTTCCTTGGTTAAATGGACATGGAGTATGTAAAGGGTGACTAATCCTTGTTGCTAGGCCCTATAATTTTCTGATATATTACTCATAAGTCAGGCTTAAGGGGGGGTGTTAGAATAATCAACCCATAGTTAGCTACCTTAGACATTAATTAATCCATTTTTGTCTTATTTGCCTAGTTTCCATGTTCCACCTTATGCAAGTTGTCATCTACACATCCATAGTGTTCAAACTTGCTAATTTTGACTCATGGAGCGCTTGGGAAACCTCCTGGAATCAAATCTGCTTTATTCTTGGCCTTCCTAGCGCCCTTTTGCTTTTTCTGCTTTATTGCCTGCTTTTTCAATGCTTTAAGGCAATTGGGAAAGTTTGACTAGGTGAAGTTAACTTGTCTTTTGTCCTCCACATCCTCCACTCTTTTCTCCTATGAAAAGCATGTATGATTTTTCCTTCCATTACCTTTTAGCTTGCCTAATTTATTTTTCCAATTCATGAGCTCCTTGACAGTTTTGGAAACTGCTTTATGCACCTATGGGGGATTTGCTTAGATTTAGTAAGCCTGCTTTTGACTATATTCAAATTGCCTCTTCATGCATTCAAATCCCTCATGTAATTATTTATTGTGGCAGCCTATGACTTCATTGGTTTGGCTATTGTACACTTATTCAAGACAATTTAGTGTTTAGCTCCATATTCAGTCTCTTTTGTGAGTAATTTTGCATGTACAATTGATAATTGTTGTGAGTGTAATTGTTCTATCACTCGGTTCAATTTCCACAATTATCATATACATATATTATATAAACTTCACTTATTCAATTTAATCATCTATTATTAATCTTGCATCCAAATAGCATAATTTCTCTATTTGATGCTTCTTTAATTTTAGTTAATTATTTTAACAAGGCCTCAGGTAGGGTTGGTCGGTCAACTAGTTTAGGTAACTCTAGATCCTCCTTGCATGTTGGATTACCTTGTATTCATGGCAGTTCTTCAAGTCCTTGATGAGAAGTAGATTTGAAATTTCAATAAATCAACTTAAATAAGTAGGATGAGGGTTGGAGCTATTCAGAGTCTTTCCAACTCAACACCCTTTGATTTACAGTAACCCCTAGTGCTATTCAGAGTATACGCTCAACACTATCAAATGAGAATTACACTAGTGCAATTCCATATCCTCTCGCTCAACACTAATACTAGGATGCACTTGTACAATACACCTAGAGATACAATGGCCAAAGCTCTAATGGTCTAGATATTATTCTCAACATCAAGTTGGAGTACTCCAGGGCTTATGCCCAAAACTTCCAAACTTTACTTGTTGGGGTTAACTATGTTCTCTAGAGCTTATGCTCAACACATAGTCTCATAACCCTTGTGCTTCATGGCTTATGATCAACACATAATCTCATAACCCATGTGCTCTAGAGCTTACGCTCAACATAGAATCTCATGACCCATGTGCTCGAGGGCTTATACCCAACACATCATAGAAATCAATCATGCATTCAATCTTCTACACAATACACCACAAATAATCATCTCAAGGGCTTGTGCCCAATCACATGATAATAAATCCAGTACATCGGGGCCTATACCCAATACAATGACATCAGTCCTTTCCCATCATGGCCTATTCCCAACATACAATCATATACAAGACACTAAAACATGTGCATTCACTCATGCCCAGTATATCTATGTAATAAACATAACTCATGTGCAATGGGGCATACGCCCTATATATAGACATAAACATAACAAAAAAGTAAATCATGTGTAGTGGGGATCATGCCCAATATAGTCAAGGTCAAAATCCAAGATATTACAAACAATGAAATAATAATAGTTTCATCCCAAATGAGGCCCTGGTAGAGTCTCTAGACTTGTATCTTTCAAAGTCACTAATTAAAGTTTTCTGCCAAATTAAAGAAAAATGTTTTGGGGAATCTCACTAGTATTTTTGGGGACACTAATGGCATTTGAACACTGCATATATTGTTAGTTTCCTAGATACCTTTATCCTGATATGTGCAACAAAATTTTCTGAAATCAAGGCATTTTTTAATATAATTTTTCTTAATTTCCATCGTGTGGTTAGCCTTTCCCAATGCATTCTCACTGCTATGTCCATGGTGTCTCTATATGGGATTATAATTGACAAACCCAACATGCCAACTTCAAATATCTCAATCTGCAATACTCCATCGAATATCTCGTGATTCTCCAATCTCAAAAAATCATTGTCTGCTCCACACCATCGTTGCCCTTGGTTTGGCAACTTTTCCAAACTTCATTCTCTTTTGTGATTCTCTCGAGCAACCCCCAATGTTTCTTCTCCATCAAGCTTGTAGACCTCTCTCTGAAGTGCTTATGGGCCTTTCTCCATAGAACCCATCGACCCCTTCTTTGGAAAAACCCGTGACCTCTTCTCCTTTACGCCCACAAACACATATCCACCAGAGATGATTTTAAGGAACCATACTTATTTAAAAGTGTATAAATTGGCAAACATTACCAATTCTTAAAACACCAACTATAAAATGATTGGTGATATTTTTCCAAAAATATTTTAATTTCCAAGGATTTTATATCATTTATATCATAATTTGGCGATTTTTGGGGTGAAAAAATTTAACCCCATCAAAATTGGGCAAAACAGGGCTTCAAAAAATGCAAAATGGCGAATGTTTTTTGGGAGAAAAACTTGGAAAAATAGCCCACTAGGCTAAAATTCGCCCCTAAAATCATCCCTGATATCCACAACTCCTTAATGAAGGAGTTGTGCTTCACTTGGAGACCTTCCTTCACAACACTCATGGACTCTTCTCTACAACACCCCATAGCCTTATTCTTTGTTGTTCCTGATGAAACGTCTCGACAACTCCCCAAAGAATTTTCTTCGTAGTATCCCTATGGACCTCTATTCCATGGCACCCACATAAATTTTATTAGCTGTGTCATGTACCTTCCTTCACAACACCTTCACACCCTCCTCTGCAACGATTGGCATACTTATTCTTTGCTGGGTTTGTGGACCCATCTCCATGGCTCCCAATGGGATTCTCTTTGTGGCACCTGTACAGACCTATTTTCTAGAACAGCCATAGTTTCTGTACATAAGCTACCCACATGTTCTTCTAGTGTAGTTGGTCCATTTCATACCTCCCCCTCTTGGCCCCATGTCACAGGTGGGGTCCACCTCAAATTTCCCAAATTTGTGGAATTTGGTAATTGCACAAGATTTTAATTCGACACTGAGGGTAATTATTTTGAATTAACTTGAAATTACTTCTACCCACTTATTCATCACTTAACATAACCTGATTTCTCTAGAATGTCTAATTTTTGCCTATAAGTCTAGATTTTCTGGCCCATATAGTTTCAACGCTGCAATAAGAAGCTCTTATATTACTTTATCACATCCAAAGATACCTTGGTGACTTTTGAGGCTGCATTAGACAAAATTATTTCTCTCTAATACTACCATGTGAGTGTGTCATTATAAATTTAGCTTATAGAGTTTAACAAACATAATGAAACATGCTAATTTTAAGAGGAAATACAAAATTCTTGTGCACCAAAATCTCATGGCCCATGTGCTCGAGGTCTTACACCCAACACATCCTAAAAATCAATCATGCATTCAGTCTTCTGCACAATACATCACAAATAATCATCTCAAGGGCTTATGCCCAATCACATAATAATAAATCCAGTACATCGGGGCCTATGCCTAGTACAATGACAATATTCCTTGTCCATCGGGGCCTATGCCCAACATATAACCATATACAAGACAATAATACTTGTGCATTGGCTCACGCCCAGTATATCTATCTAATCAACATAGCTCATGTGTAGTGGTGCATACGCCCAATATATAGACATAAACATAACATCAAAGTAAATCATGTGCAGTGGGGCTCATTCACATTATAGTCAAGTTGAAAATCCAGGATATTACAAACAATGACATACTAATAGTTTCATCCCAAATGAGGCCGCGGTCAAGTCTCTGGACTTGTATCTTTGAAAGTCACTAATTAAAGAAAAATATTTTGGGGCCCCTCACTAGTATTTTTCTGGCCACTAATGGCATTTGAACACTGCAGATATTGTTAGTTTCCTAGCAAAATTTCTCCTGATATGTGTGAAACAATTTTCGACCTCAAGATATTTTTTAATATAAATTTTCTTAATTTCCATCGTGTGGTTAGCCTTTCCAAATGCATTCTCACTACTATGTCCATGGTGTCTCTATATGGGATTATAATTGACAAACCCACTTCTTCATCACTTAACATAACCTGATTTCTGTAGAATGTCTAATTTCTATCTATAATTCTAGATTTTCTGGCCCATATAGTCTCGGTGCTGCAACTAGAAGCTCTTATACTACTTTATCATATCCAAAGATACCTCAGTGACATCCAAAGGGATTTTGGCCTTGAGCTCCACAGTAGGAATATACATTACATATTTTCCAAATTTACATATCAATCCAATACTTCAAGGGGAAAAACGAGGTTATTATATTTTTACACTATTTTATAGTTAAAGAGAATTATATCTTCATCTATATTTGGAAGTATTGTAGGTTACACTCATCGTTTTGACTTAGAAATTATATTTTGAGAGGATTCGGGAATAGTCTTTTGAAGAGAGCTTCCCACACTCGTGGACCATGTTTCTATTTTGAGGAGATGGTTGAGGGGTATTTTGCTAATATATATTGTAGATTCTTTCCAATAATTTCATATACAAACATGTAAATAGTAGAACTCACTATTAAGAACATGTGTTTTGTTCTTGGAGGTTATAAGTCTAAAAAAGATAAGCTATGTATACACTTTAACCCTTATATTAGGGTATATTATTATTATTCAACTTGTCAAATTAAAATTAAATGGATAAAGGTCCTCTAAAAGTAGAGGAACGTCAGCCTTAAGTGAAGAATATGGTTGGTGGTATGAGAGTTTCTCACTGCTATGTCTATGGTTTCTCTATATGGGATTATAACTAACAAACCCAACATGCCAAATTCAATCCTCTCAAGCTCCAATACTCCATCGAATCTCTTGTGATTCTTCAATCTCAAAATATTGTTTTGTTCTCCACACCATCATTTCCCTTGGTTTGGAACCTTTTCCAAACTTCATTCCCTTTTCCGACTCTGTCAAGCAACCCCCAATGTTGCTTTTCCATCAAGCTTGCATACTTCTTTCTGCGGTGCCTATGGGCCCTTCTCGATAGCACCCATGGACCCCTTCTCTGCAAAAACCCATGACCTATTCTCCTTTACACCCACAAACACATATCCATAGCTCGTTAAGGAAGGAGTTGTGCTTCACTTACATACCTTCCTTCACTACACTCATGGACTCTTCTCTACAACACCCCACAGCCTTATTCTTTTTTGTACCCGAAGACACGTCTCTACAACTCCCCATACACTTTTCTTCACAGTATCCCCGTGGACCTCTGCTCCATGGCACCCACATAACTTTCATCATCTATGTCATGTACCTTCCTTCACAACACCTTCACACCCTTCTATACAATGATTGGCATACTAATTCTCTGTTACGTTTTTGGACCCGTCTCCATGGCTCCCGATGGAATTCTCTTTGTGGCACCCCTATAGACCTCTTTTCCATGACACCCATAGTTTCTGGACATAAGCTACCCACATGTTCTTCTAGTGTAGTTGGTCCATTTCATCCCTCCCCCTCTTTACCCCATGTCATAGGTCGGCTCCACCTCAATTTTCCCAAATTTTTGTAGTTTGGTAATTGCACAACTTTTTACTTTTGCACCTTTTCCTATAAGTTTTTTTAGCAAAACTATATATCTTTTCAACTAAGTATTTTTGGAAATATTCTGTCTAACAAAATTGTTTTAATTAATATTTAAAATGTAGAATTAAAAAATTATGGTTTCTAAATATAGGTCACTTTAGATCCAACAAGCTTTCTGAAATCCTCAAAGTGCTTCAAAATAGTGATTTTTAGGGCCTTCTTTCGCACCTTGGCTTAACACCTAATCAAATTTTGATCCAATATTCCAAAATTATTTCCATGCCCATTCAACATGTGATGACCCTAAAATCTCTAAATAAAAAAAAATGGTAGGGTCAATATCACTACTAAGATCTAAGGGACATATTATTCTTAACTTTGTAATTGTAAAAAAATAATAGGAAACAATACTTATGTTCATGTTATGTTTTTCTTCTCATATGTTATTACCTAGTTTTCCAATTGCGATGATGTTTATTGTCGTTCATTTATATATTGTTGTACTTGTATATTGATGTCTTTTATTTGGTTTAATGATGTTATGATATTGCTTACTTATTTTGGATGCTTATTATGCTATGTAGTCTTTATTTACTAAATGACAAGTCTAACTTACCTCTGTATCTAAAGGGGAGGAGTGGCTGGATTTTACCTAACGACTCACTCGGAAAGGTAACGAAATCCTATGATTTGGGCTTACTTAGTTCTCATGAACTAATGTATGATATATTCGTGGTTATTGCAAGTGTTTTGTTGTTAAGACTATGTTGCATGTGTGTAAAAGAAAAATGGGACAAGACCTAACACCTATAAAATTTATAAACCCTAAACACTAAGGGGTTGAGTTGCTTGGTATAAAAACTTAACCAAATTAGACAAGGGAAAAAAATATACCACCAAATATCATGTCCTACATTGGGTTTATCAAGAATTTCCACGTTCCTACGATCCCTCGACTTCTTGTTCATTATGTGGTCTAATAATTCTAAATTTCCCCACGAAATTCAATTTCCTTGCCTCATAAATTGGGATTCTCTACATATTTTTTTTACTTTTGACTCCCTCAAATTCACCCCATGGTTGATGTCTATGGATGCCCCACTGTATTTCACAATATGCATGAAGTTTTGGACCTTTTGTACACTTAACACTTTGTTTTTTCTCTAGATACGATTTATGTTCTTCTTACTACCGTGAGTGCATAGGAAAATTGGAATAAAATTGACCAACAATGGAATGGGGATAAAGGTATACAAATTCCCTTTAATGGAATTGACTTCTCTCTTAAAAAAATGATCCCATGCTCAACCATATGAATTTATGGATTCTGTCCATGGTCCATTAAAATCTTGAATTGATTTCTGAATAATTTTCTTGCAATAGAATTTAAGATCAGTAAGGAAGTCCATAAGGGTGGTTGCTTAACATTTATGGAAAATGGATTCTCAAGATTACACTAAGAAATATAGGTTTTAATTCCACACACCCCTCTCCTATCCTTAGTGGATAACATAGCTCTTATTTTTGTGGCCACTAATGGCATTTGAACACTAGAGATATTGTTAGTTTCCTAGCTAAATTTCTCTTGATATGTCCAAAACAATTTTCGACCTCAAGAAATTTTTTAATATAACTTTTGTTAATTTCCATCATGTGGTTATCCTTTCCCAATGCATTCTCATTGCTATGTCCATGGTGTATCTATATCGGATTATAATTGACAAACCCAACATGCCAAATTCAATGCTCTCAAGCTCCAATACTCCATTGAATCTCTCGTGATTCTCCAATCTCAAAATATCGTTGTATTCTCCACACTATCGTTGCCCTTAGTTTGGAAGCTTTCCCAAACTTCATTCCCTTTTGTAACTCTGTCGAGCGACCCCCAATGTTGCTTCTCCATCAAGCTTGTAGACTTCTTTCTAGAGTGCCTATGGGCCCTTTTCCATAGCACCCATGGAGCCTTTCTCTACAAAACCCCGTGACCTCTTCTCCTTTATGCCCACTTGCATACCTTCCTTCACTACACCCGTGGATTCTTCTCCACAAGACCCAACAGCCTTATTCTTTGTTGTACCTAAATAAACGTCTCTCCAACTCCCCACATACTTTTCTTCGTATTATCCCCATGGACCTCTACTCCATGGCACCCACATAAATTTCATCAGTTGTTTCATGTACCTTCTTTTACAACACCTTCACACCTTTCTCTACAGCAATTGGCATACTTATTCTTTGTTGTTTTTGTGGACCCATCTCCATGGCTCCCCATGGGATTCTCTTCATGGCACCCCTACACAGCTCTTTTCCACGACACCCATAGATTCTGTACATAAGCTACCCACGTGTTCTTCTAGTGTAGTTGGTCCATTTCATACCTCCCCCTCTTGGCCCCATGTCATAGGTGGGGTCCACCTCAAATTTCCCAATTTTTTGGAATTTGGTAATTGCACAACTTTTCACTTTTGCACTTTTTCCTATAATTTTTTTAGCAAAACTGGATATCTTTTCAAGTACGTATTTTTGGAAAAATTTCGTCTAACAAAATTGTTTTATTTCATAAGTATGTAAAATGTAGAATTAAAAAAAATTATGGTTTTTAAATATAGGTAACTTTAGCTCCAACAATCTTTGTGAAATACTCAAAGTGCTTCAAAAGAGTAGTTTTTAGGGCCTTCTTTTGAACCTTGGCATAACACGTAATGGAATTTTGATCCAAGATTCCAAAATTATCTGCATGCCTATTCAACAATGTAGTGTCCCTAAAATCTGTAAATGAAAACAAATATTGGTAGGGTCAATATCACTACTAAGATCTAAGGAACATCTTATTCTTAACTTCGGAATTGTAAAAAAAGAATTGGAAACAATACCTATGTTCATGTTTTATTTTTCTTCTCGTATGTTATTACCTAGTTTTCCAATTGCGATGATGTTTATTGTCATTCAATTATATATTGTTGTACTTGTATATTGATGTCTTTTATTTGGTTTAATGATGTTATGATATTGCATATTTATTTTGGATGATTATTACACTACGTAGTCTTTATTTACTAAATGACGAGGCTAACTTACCTCTATATCTAAAGGGGTGGAGTGGCTGGATTTTACCTAACGACTCACTCGGAAAGGTAAGGAAATTCTATGATTTGGGCTTACTTAGTTCTCATGAACTAATGCATGATGTATTCATGGCTATTGTAGGTGTTATGTTTCTAAGCCTATGCTGCATGTGTGTAAAAGGAAAAGGGGACAAGACCTAGCACCTAGAAGATTTCTAAACCCTAAACATTAAGGGGTTGAGTTGCTTGGTATAAAAACTTAACCAAATTAGACAAGGTAAAAAACTATACCACTAGATATTTAGGGTGGGCATAGGAAGGCCCAAGTTACTATACCACTAGATATCTTGGCCTACGTTGGGTTTATCAAGAATTTCCACGCTCCTATGATCCCTCGACTTCTTGTTCATTATGTTGTCTACTACTTATGAATTTTCCCATGAAATTCAATTTCATTGCCTCGCAAATTGGAATTCTCTACATAATTTGGGACTTTTGACACCCTCAAGTTCACCCTAGGTTTGATGTCTATGGATCCCCCACTATATCACACAATCTAGATGAATTCTTCGGCCTTTTGTACACTTAAAACTTTGTTTTTTCTCTATATACGATTTATGTTCTTCTTACTACTGTGAGTGCATAGGAAAATTGGAATAAAATTGACCAACAATGGAATGGGGATGAAGGTGAACAAATTCCCTTTAATGGAATTGACTTCTTGCTTCAAAAATGATCCCATAATCAACCATATGAATTTATGGATTCCGTCCATGCTCCATTAAAATCTAGAATTGATTTCTCAATACTTTTCTTACAACAGAATTAAAGATCAATAAGGAAGTCCATAGGGGCAGTTGTTTAACATTTATGGAAAATGGATTCTCAAAATTTCACTAAGAAATATAGGTTTTAATTCCCCACGCCCCTCTCCTATCCTTAGCGGATAACATAGCTCTTATTTTTGTGGCCACTAATGGCATTTGAACACTGCAGATATTGTTAGTTTCCCAGCTAAATTTCTATTAATATGTCCAAAACAATTTTCGACCTCAAGACATTTTTTAATATAACTTTTCTTAATTTCCATTGTGTGGTTAGCCTTTCCCAGTTCATTCTCATTGTTATGTCCACGACGTCTCTATATGGGATCATAATTGACAAACCCAACATTCCAACTTCAATGCTCTCAAGCTCCAATACTCCATCTAATCTCTCGTGATTCTCCAATATCAAAATATCGTTGTTTTCTCCACACCATCGTTGCCATTGGTTTCGAAGATTTTCCAAACTTCATTCCCTTTTGTGACGCTTTCGAGTGACCCCCAATGTTGCTTATCCATCAAGTTTGCAGACTTTTTTCTGGAGTGCCTATGGGCCTTTCTCCATAGCACCCATAGACCCCTTCTCTACAAAACCCCATGACCTCTTCTCTTTTACGCCCACAGATGCATATCCAAAACTCCTCAATGAAGGAGTTGTGCTTCACTTGCATACCTTCCTTCACTACACCCATGGACTCTTCTCTACAACACCCCATAACCTTATTCTTTGTTGTACCCGAAGACACGTCTCTCCAACTCCCCACATAAATTTCTTCGTAGTATCCCTGTTGACCTCTGCTTCATGGCAACCACATAATTTTCATCAGTTGTGTCATGTACCTTCCTTAACAACACCTTCACACCCTTCTCCACAAAGATTGGAATACTTATTCTCTGTTGCATTTGTGGACCCATATCCATGGCTCCCCATGGGATTCTCTTTGTGGCACCCCTATAGACCTCTTTTCCACGACACCCGTAGTTTCTGGACATAAGCTACCCACATGTTCTTCTAGTGTAGTTGGTCCATTTCATACCTCCCCCTTTTGGCCCCATGTCATAGGTGGGGTCCACCTCAAATTTCCCAAATTTTTGGAATTTGGTAATTGCACAAATTTTCACTTTTGCACGTTTTCCTATAATTTTTTTTAGCAAAACTGGATATCTTTTCAGCTAAGTATTTTTGGAAAAATTACGTGTAACAAAATTGTTTTATTTAATAAGTATGTAAAATGTAGAATTAAAAAAATATATGGTTTTTAAATATAGGTTACTTTAGCTCCAACTAGCTTTCTAAAATCCTAAAAGTGCTTAAAAATAGTGGTTTTTAGGGCCTTCTTTCGCACCTTGGCTTAACACCCATTGGAATTTCGATCCAAGATTCCAAAATTATTTGCATGCCCATTCAACAATGTAATGTCCCTAAAATCCATAAAACAAAAAAAAATGGTAGGGTTAATATCACTACTAAGATCTAAGGGACATCTTATTCTTAACTTTGAAATTGTAAAAAAATAATAGGAAACAATACCTACGTTCATGTTCTGTCTTTCTTCTCGTATGTTATTACCTAGTTTTTCAATTGCGATGATGTTTATTGTCGTTCATTTATATATTATTGTACTTGTATATTGATGTCTTTTATTTGGTTTAATGATGTTATGATATTGCTTATTTATTTTGGATGCTTATAATGCTACGTAGTCTTTATTTACTAGATGACAAGGCTAACTTACCTCTGTATCTAAAGGGGAGGAGTGGCTGGATTTTACCTAACGACTCACTTGAAAAGGTAAGAAAATCCTACGATTTGGGCTTACTTAATTCTTATGAACCAATGCATGATGTGTCTGTGGTTATTGAAGGTGTTATGTCGCTAAGCCTATGTTTCATGTTCGTAAAAGAAAAAGGGGACAAGACCTGGCACCTAGAAGATTACTAAACCGTAAACACTAAGGGGTTGACTTGTTTGGTATAAAAACCTAACCAAATTAGACAAGGGAAAAAACTATACCACTAGATATTTAGGGTACGCATAAAAAGGCCCAAGTTACTATACCACTAGATATCTTGGCTTGCGTTGGGTTTATCAAGAATTTCACGTTCCTAAGATCTTTCGACTTCTTGTTCATTATGTGGTCTACTAATTATGAATTTCCCCATGAAATTCAATTTCCTTGCCTTACAAATTGGGATTCTCTACATCTTTTTAGACTTTTTCCACCCTCAAATTCACCCTAGGTTTGATGTCTATGGATCCCCCAATGTATTTCAAAATGTGCATGAAATTTGGGCCTTTTGTACACTTAAAACTTTGTTTTTTCTCTAGATATGATTTATTCTCTTCTTACTACTGTGAGTGCATAGGAAAATTGGAATAAAATTGACCAACAATGGAATGGGGATGAAGGTAAACAAATTTCCTTGAATGGAATTGACTTCTCACTTAAAAAAAATGATCCCATACTCAACCATATGGATTTATGGATTCCGTCCATGATCTATTAAAATCCTGAGTTGATTTCTCAATACTTTTCTTACAATAGAACTAAAGATGAATAAGGAAGTCCATAGGGGTGGTTTCTTACCATTTATGGAAAATGGATTCTCAAGATTACGCTAAGAAATATAGGTTTTAATTCCCCACACCACTCTCTGATCCTTAATGGATAACATAGCTCTTATTTAAGTTGCTTTTGTAGCCAACTTTTAGATTTTTATTTGTACTGTAAATATTTACATTGTTTTTTCCTTTCCATGGCTTACAAGCATATGTTCACCAAATATGAATAATACTTGGTTTTATAAGCCTAGCATTCACTAGTGGGGTTTTGGCCTTGAACTCCACACTAGGAATATACATTACATATTTGCAAAATTTACATATCAATCCAATATTTCAAGGAGTCAAAAGAGGTTATTATATTTTTACACTATTTTATAGTTAAATAGGATTATATCTTCATCTATATTTGGAATTATTGTACGGTACACTTACCTTTTTGACTTGGAAATTATATTTTGAAATGATTAGGGAATAGTCTTTTGAAGAGTGCTTCCCACACTTGTGGACCATGTTGCTATTTTGAGGAAATGTTGAGAGGTATATATATATATATATTGCAGATTCTTTCCAATAATGTCATCTAAACCTGGACCTGGC
>LPNX010256609.1:519716-557102 GCA_001517045.1 Pseudotsuga menziesii | reverse complement strand
CTGTCGATTCGAATTGCCTTGACATACACATTCGGCAAACACTTTGTTTGGGTTCAGTCTTCGTCTTGCTTCTCAACTCCATTCCATTCATTGTGTGTTGCCGTAGATTGTTCTTCTTGCATCTCAACTACATAGCTTCTTGATTCATTATTTGTAGATGAAATTTATTGTTGTACTCGAAACATTCAAATATTTTAAAAGATGCTTTTCTCATTGCTATTTTATTGCAAGAAACAATGTGATTGGATAGGCATCCAAATGAAGTACTGGCTAAACTGTTTCTTGGTTGGGAATTTTTGTGCCTTAAGTTCGAATGGACTTTCTGATTGTTTGGGTGGAATTCTTATTTTGCAAGTTTAAAGCCTTACAGAACTGAAGTTTAAAGCCTTATAGCTTCTTGATTTCATTTCTATTTGCAATGGTTTTAGTTAAACTAGAAATATTAAAATATTTTTAAAGATACTTGTTTCATTGTTATTTTATTGCAAGAAACAATGTTCTTGGATAGGCATCCAATTGAGGTAAACTATTGTTTGGTTGGGAATTTTGTGCCTTAAGTTTGAATGGACTTTCTGACAATTTGTTGTTTGGGTGGAATCCTTAGTTTGCAAGTTTAAAGCCTTACAAAACTGAAGTTTAAATCCTTATAGAACTCATTGGATAATATTGTTGTAGGGGTGCTTTAATAAATTTGATTAGTCCTTTAATATACTGAACTATTATGGACCCTATAAAGACAGGGAGTATTTCTCGAACTAGTCGAAATCTTTTGGTATGTTGAGGATTTAAATTTAATTATGGTAGGTGACTTAAATCTTACTTTATCCACTGCATGCTAGGCTCGATCTGCTAATTTTTTGTCAAGATTATTCCTTAGAGTTAATCTGGTGGATGTGTTACCTACTAAATTGGAGCCTACTTGGTCCATTGGGATATGTGGACTGGAGGGAATTAATAAGAGCTTGGATAGGTTTTTGATTAATGCAAATCTGCTCTAATCTTCACAAATATATAGAACCCGTGTTTAGAAGGTAAGGATTCCAAATCAATTATTCTATTCTATTACAATTGGATGGGATAAAACATGCTCATAATTATCCCTTTAAGTTTAATAATTCTTGGTTGTTTAATGAGGAGTTCTGTAGTTTGGTTAAAAGGAATTGGCAAAGGGATGAGATTCATGATGGTTGAAACGCTATAAATTTGTTGATCCTAAAGAAATATATTACCATATGGATAAAAGAGCAAAAGAAAAAGGACAATGAAGGCTATTGTAACATTGATGATAAAAGCGATTAGTTGCGTTTGTGGTAAATAGAATCATGAGAATGGAATGGCAGAGTGGCTCCTTCCGTGGCTAGGGTTTCCCTAGCCGCCGCCTCCCCTCCTGCGCAAAGTCGAGCTTGGATGAATCGCAGGTGCTCCTCGTCCTTAGCACGGGGTTTTGCTGCCGTTTTTTTATTTTTAAGCGTGGGGTTTGCTGCTATTTCTTTCAGCGTGGAGTTCTCTCAGGAAATGGGCTCTCATGCCCAGCTCACCTCCTTCAAGGCCCTTGTTCAAGCTATCGCTCCTCAGGCAGTTTCCCATTTTTCTTCCAAGTTCGTGAAAAAGATGGACGAGATCCCTTCTCTAGAGCTCTCTCCTTTGGATCCATGCCAGAAAGCTCTCATCCTCTCTGAGCAAGCCCTCATTGGCAAGTTCACAGGGTTGTGGCCCAGCCCTAAGGCGGTGGAGATCTGGATTGCAAAACATTGGAACCCTCTTCTGCAAGGACAGGTCTCTCTCTTTGCAGCTGGTCAAGGGTTTTTTGTATTCCTATTCTCAAATAAACAAGAAAGAGACCTTGTCTTTCATTTGGGCCCTTTCTTCATGGGCTCGAGAGGTCTGTTCTTAGCCCCTTGGTCTCTGGGTTTAACCCAGAAGCAGAGATCACTGCCGCTCCAGTATGGGTAGGACTCCCTAACCTCCCTCTTCATCTTTGGGGGAAAATTACTCTAATTGACATTGGTAATAAGCTAGGCCGCTATCTAGATATTGCAGAACCAAAAGGGGGTTAGTACAGATGTGCCCGTATCTGTGTAGAGGTGAATCTAGAGAAAGGGCTTCCGGAGGCCCTAAAGCTCACTATAGGAGAATGGAGCCACATTCAAGAACTGGATTATGAGCAGATCCCTTTCGAATGCAACTTCTACCATGTATACGGCCACTTCACTAAAATCTGCCCCAAGCTTGCAGAACCACAAAAACCAGCAAATCCCCCAGCTTCCAATGATACCCAGTTCCAGACCATCTCTAATCGACGCCGTCCTCCCCAATGAAAGGAGCCTCAAGCATCTCAGCAAAAGGTTTCCCAAGATCATTCTCCTCTTGCAGATGATCCATGGCCGGAAAAAAAAAATAGTTTTGCAGTACTCCAAGAAGATGAAGCACAAGAACCTGAAGTTGCAGCTGTCCATGATCAGGGAAACTCTGACCCCATTGGCTCCTTGGAGGGAACTAAACAAGTTTCTCCAAAACCTACTTCTTCAGGTTCAAATAAATATCCCAGCGTTTTGATTCGCAAGACTCCAGCCTAGGCAGGACCAGCATCCTTGATCCCTTCGCTAGATGGAACCTCCGACTCCGAAGACTTTTCAGCTCCTTCTCCTCCCCTCACCAGAGGGCGAAAGACAAATAAAGAACATAGAGAAAAGGAAGCAACCTCAAACATCAACATAGGCTCCCAGAAGAAATTGGATCCTTTCATTTAGGGGCACTCCTCTCCGCCTGTTTAATGTTTTGTTTTTGTATTCTTCTCTGCTCACAATTCGTGAGAGTCTACTCTTGCAAGTAGTCCTTTTTTTCGAAATAGCATCAGAAAAATTTGGGATTCACTTCTCAAAGCACTTTTAAGAAGGCTGACTGTTCTAATAGAGGTCATTAGCCTTCTTTTTCAGAATTCCTGTTTGTATGCCTGGCTGGGCTACAGCCTTTTTTAATCAATCAAAAAAAAAATTCAGTTTCTATTAAAAAAAACATTGATGATAACATAAAGGACATCTTAGTAATTAGTGACGATTTTATTTTGAATGAGGAGGAGAAATTGGATATTATGGATTTGGAATTTAGAAGGTCCACTTTATTAATACAAGAAGAAATGGAATGGTGATTAAAGATTCATGCATTGTGGGAAGATTTGGGGTGGGGGACAATAATACTATATTGTTTCATAAATTTTCCTCTAGACAAGGAACCAAAATTCTATATGGGAACTGTGTGATGGAAAGGGGAATGTGGTAAATACCTAAGAGGATCTTCAGATGTTAGGATTATAATCCTCCCTTATCCAATTTGGTCATTATATCTAAATCAGGATTCATGTCTAAATCAGGATTCCTTTCAGTCTATTTTTAGTCACTAGCACAATTGGGTCCACTTGGCCTAATTGGGGCACATGCACTAGTTACTAAAGTGTGGGGACCACAAATTAAGGCCAAATTCCACTGATTGCACATGCATGCATCAATTTAGGATCCTCCTAGATCAATCCCTACAAATTAGGAGCCACTGGGAGTACCAATACCAACCTCCATCAGTTGAGTTCAGTTGGTGACTAGTCAAGCTTAGTTAGGAGTCAGTTACATTCAGCTCTAGTTCCCTACACTTAGTTCTATTCATTTAGCGCTATGATTGCATGGCTGCATGCAGGTGAGGTGCATTTACTCACCTACCTCAGTCAGTTAGACTAGTCAACACCGAATTAGACACTTGAGTTTGGATTTTGAACTACGATGAACTCTGATAATGATTTATACAAGGTCACTTAACCATTCAGTTAAGTATAGTCCAACCAATTCGAATTTCCTCACATGGATTCAAATTGCATGTGGCTATTTAGCCAATGTACTTCATTGTAATTAATTGTAATGTCCCCACCCCTCATCCCGACGATCTCATAAAATGTCTCTGAGCATTGCTGAAACAAAAACGACCATCATTTACACCCAAAATAGGAGATTTTGGTTCCCTAACCACTGAGAAACACAAAAACGAATTTATGGGCATGGAATAGTGAGGAAAACATCAGGAAATCATGGGGAAAATGTACAACAAGCTCAGCTGCCTGAGGAAGACCAAAAATGACCTTTTGAAACTCCCAAAACATGAATCACTGTTGCACATTCATTGAGGTAAACTATTGCTTGGTTGGGAATTTTGTGCCTTAAGTTCAAATGGACTTTTTGACAATTTGTTGCTTGGGTGGAATCCTTAATTTGCAAGTTTAAAGCCTTACAAAACTGAAGTTTAAAGCCTTACAGAACTGAAGTTTAAATCCTTATAGAATTGAATTGATAATATTGTTGTAGGGGTGCTTTAATAAATTTGATTACTCATTTAATATACTGAACTATTATGGACCTTATAAAGATAGGAAGTCTTTCTCAAACTAGTCGAAATCTTTTGGTATGTTGGGGATTAAAATTTAATTATGGTAGGTGACTTAAATATTACTTTATCCACTGCATGCACATTCACTGAACAAAACAAAAATGGAATTTCCTAGCTACGACAATGAGGAAAACCACAGTAAAAACCATCCAGGGAGGATCCCAGCCACTGAACATATCCCAAATCAAATTCCCAACCATGGGAAAAATGAAGGAAACCACAAAAATGTGAGGGAGGATGCCCCAGCTATCTCCAGTTGCGTGAAGAAGAAAACGCATGGGTGAATAAATGGCTTGGGATGGCATTTCTAAGCATTTACTTGCCCAAGAAGCCAAGAAAACATTTTCCAAAAATGGGTAACTCCCCAAATTCGAAATTGACCCCCATACCTTTCCCATCCCAAGGCAATAACTTCCTTCACCAATTTTAGATGATTGGGCATAAAAGACAAAAAGAGTCGTTGACAAATTTATGGGTTTTCCCTTTGACATTTGGCTTTTTTCCCATAGGATCAAAGGTTTGAATAATTCCCCCATCCCTATTCCTTGTGAAACCATGCCCCCATCTTTTTAATGTTGTGGCGCATAACTAGTCGTGGTATTTTTATTAATGTATCATTTTACATGGTGTCTCAAACACATTGTGCCTGGCTAGCACATAAACCATCGCCATCAATTTTAATGGATGATACATAAGACACTAAATCCATGGTGGGGCCTTTTCCTTGAGCTCCACACCATGATTTAATACAATATTTACATCATATGCAAATTAATACCATGGGGTCAAAACCGGGGTGTTAGAGTTCCTCTCCACCGAGTAAGGGTTGGGGTCAAAACGTTTGAGGTGACTATGTATTTTACTTTGATTGATAAGTAGTGTGCTACGTGCAAATAATTAGTAATGTAATGTATTATGATATATATCCTTATGTGCTAATGAATCTATGTAATGTTACGATAAATAGTAGCTACTCGATATGATTTCTATAGTTGATGTATGTTGTGTTAAAATTCCATATGCTGAGCTAGATTATCAGCATTTAATTTCAATTTCATAACAAAAGCATATAAACAGGATCACTGAAAGAAACAGTATCACAAGAACAACATAGATTTATCCCGGGAAAACCCAGCAAAAGCTTCCTCAATATAGATGCCCCAAAAAGATAAAGGGTAAAACCAAAAGATTGATACTCCTTCTCCTGCTACTTCTCTCTCTCTCTCTCTCTCTCTAATTGGCTACACAAGTAACTGTGTGTGTTCCAAATGAGGAGTGCCACACCTCTATTTATATTCTTTCATTCACTTAATAATTAATTCCGTTATGTAGGCTCGAGTAATCCTAATTTAATCTTGTAGGATTGAGTAACCACAACTGGGTACTAATGACCCGACTTAAAATTGGAGGGGACTTCCTCATGACTCTTATTATTTCTCCCGATTAGAAACATCGGGGTATAAAGAAATATAAGTGATTCTCTCAATAGGAACATCGGGGACCACAAAAAATACATATAGAATATTCTTTGAAGTTACAATATTTCAACAATCCCCCTTAACGAGAAAGGTATTCTACAACAATAACAATAGTAGAAGGAGGGAATCATCAGCATCATCATCAGGGTGACACATCTATAAATCATTGGAAGCTTTTCAACATCATATAGTGTTCATCTTCAATCTTCAACAACAGTAACACTTTGAACGACAGCATCATCATCAGTACTTTAGTCTTCATCTTCAATCTTCAGCAACAACAACAATTTATCTTCTCGATCAATAACATCATCATCAACACTTTGACCTTTTGATCAACAACATCATCAAAAACAATTGGACCTTTCAATCAGCAACATCATCAATAGTACTTTGACCTTTTGATCAGCAACATCATCAACAATACATTGATATTTCAATCAGCAACATCATCTTTTCGATTAGCAACATCATCATCATCATACTCTGATCTTTCGATCAGAAACATCATCATCACACTCTGATCTTTTGATCAGTATCATCATCATCATCACACTTTCATCTTTCAATCAGGAACATCATCATCATCAGCAACAACCTGCAATCCACAGTACAAAGACAAAAAGTCTTTGGATCACTTTTGGACTTAAAGTCCAGGGATGATGCAATCCCACCACATTCTCGACAACCGAAGTCACCGGATTGATTACGGGATAATCAGTCCCTATCACTTTAGGACTAAGTCCAAGGATGATGCAATCCTACCACATTTTCGAGTACTGAAGTCACTGGATCCGTTCTGAACTGAAGTTCAAGGATGATACAATCCTACCACATTCTCGAGTAATGAATTCACCGAATCCATTCTGAACCGAAGTTCAAGGATGATACAATCCTACGACATTCTAGAGTACAAAAGTCACCGAATCTATTTTGAATTGAAGTTCAAGGATGATACAATCCTACCACATTCTCGAGTACTAAAGTCATCGGATCCGTTCTAAACTAAAGTTCAAGGATGATACAATCCTACCACATTCTTGAGGACCAAAGCCACCAGATCCGTTCTGAACCGAAGTTCGGGGATGATACAATCCCACCACATTCTTGAGGACCAAAGTCACTAGATCCATTATGGACAAATGTCCTAGGATGATACAATCCCTCTTCATTCTCGAGGACCGAGGTCACTAGATCACTTTAGGGAAAATTCCTAGGGATGATACAATCCCACTGCAACATCATTGCCCCCCCTTTCGAGGAAGGTCTTTATGAGCAACACCAAGCTTGTCACGAAAGTGTTTGAACTTTACCCAAGATAGAGGCTTCATCAGCACATCAACAACTTGTTCATCAAGAATTACATACCGGAGCTTTATGTATCCCTTCTGCATCATATATCGAATGTAGAAATACTGGATTTCTATGTACTTCGATCTATCATGGAACACTAGGTTCTCTTGTCATCTTTATACAACTTTGGTTATCACATAGAATCACAGTAATATCCAATTCTAGGTTGAATAAACCCGACATCAGCTTCTGAAGCCATATGGCTTCACAACTAGCAGAGCAAGCTGCTATATATTCTGCTTCAGCCGTGCTAAGAGAAACTGGACTATTTCCTTCTAAACCATGAAATCATAGCAGATCCCAGACTATAACATCCACCTGATGTGTTTTTCCTGTCTGATACTCTTCCATCCCAATCTACATCCGTATAGCCATACATTCTATACTCATGTATTCCATCATAGTATAGACCAAAGTCTATAGTCCCTTTTAGATATCTCATCACATGCTTTGCAGCTATCAGGTGAACCCATCTAGGTTGAACTAGATATTGACTCAAGGTGTTCATAGAAAAGAAAATGGTTGGCCTGGTGTTTGTTACATACATCAACAACCCAATAATTTTTCTGTATCGAGTCACATCCACTAACTATGATGAGTCATTCGCTAATAACTTCATGTTGGAATCCATGGGTGTGGCCATGGCTTTGCATTCCAACATATTGAATCTTTTCAATATCTCTACAGCATACTTTCCCTGGTTGAGAAATAGTCCTCCTGAACTTTTCCATACTTCCAGACCTAGGAAGTAATGCATTAACCCAAGGTCTTTCATCTCAAATTCTTCGGCAAGTTTCTTCTTGCTTTCCACAATTTGTTTCTCATTCCCTACCTGAAATAAATCATCCACATACAATAATAGTATGATAGGTTCATCTTCTATAACCTTGAGGTAAAGGTTAGGATCAACTTTACTCTTGGAAAAGCCCATACTCATTAGGAAACTATCTATCCTTCCATACCAAGCTCGAGGAGCTTGCTTCAGGACATATAGGGCCGTCTTCAACTTGCATATGTGAGTACTTATGTCTTCAACTTCAAATCCTTATGGTTGTTCTATGTATACTTCTTCTTCAATCACACCATTCAGGAAGGTTGTCTTCACATCCATCTGGTGTAAGTCCCACTTCATCATGGATTCAAATTCCATGATAGCTCTAATTGAAGTATACCATGCTACATGTGCAAAAGTCTCTTCATAATCAATTCCCTCTTTATGAGAGAAACCTATCGCCACAAATCTTTCTTTATACTTCTCGATACTTTCGTCAGCTGCATGTTTTATCTTATAGATCCATTTGGAGGATACTACACTCTTTCCTTCTGGTTTGGGAACTATATCCCATACATTAGTCCTCATTATTTACTGGTATTCCTTAGTCATTCCTTCTACCCATTCTTTCTTTTGTACAGCTTCTTCGTAGTTTGTAGGTTCTTGATCTACAAGATCACACATCAAGGATACATAGTTGGAAACTATCTTGGGCATCTTTCTTATTCTTGTGGAGCCTTCAGGAGCTCCATATTTTTATGCTTCTTGTATAATCTCTCCTTCCAAAGCAGGATTTCTCTTTTGTGGCATTTCCATCGTAGGAATTTCTTGTGGTTCTGTCATGTCATGCTCTTCAAGAGTTTCATCTTCAGGGAGACATGTAGCTTCTTTATTTCTAGGAGGTGCCTCTTCCTCATACACTTCTTCATGTTGGAACTTCCTGGATCTCTTGAGGGCTACTTCTTCATCGAATGTCACATCTCGACTGATTTCCATGTGATGGAATCCAGGAATGTAAATTCTGAATTCCTTGGATACTTCATAGTATCCAATAAATATCCCCTTATTTCCGAAAGGGTCCAACTTGGTTCTTTTCTCTTTTGGTATATGAATATATACTCAACAACCAAATATTTTGAGGTGACTTACCTCAGGATTCTTTTCCGCGAACATCTCTTCTAGAGTCTTGAATCTAAGAGCACTATGAGATATTCTATTTTGTACATAGACAATAGTTCTTGCTACTTCTGCCCATAGATGCATTGGAAAATCTTGATCATATATCATTGTCTTCACTGCTTCCATGATAGTCATGTTCTTTCTTTCTGCAATACCATTCTGTTGAGGATTGTAGGGAGTGGTTACTTCCTTCTTGATTCCAGCATCTTTGTAAAAGGCTTCAAATTATTTTGAAGTATACTCTCCCCCATTGTCTGATCGGAGTCTCTTGATTCTTTTGTCTGAGAGATTCTCTATCAAGGCTTTGAATTCCTTGAACTTCTCAAACACTTCGCTCTTTGCTTTCAATAAATATATCCATATCTTTCTTGAATAATCATCAATAAATGTAATGTAATATTCAAAACCACTTAAATATGTGGAGGACATTGGACCACACACATCTGAATCAATCAATTCTAACGTACCTTTTTTTTTGTTTCACTCTTCGGAAATGGATTCTTGATATTCTTTCCTTTCGCACATCCTTTGCAACTGCCTTCATGTTTGATCTTCATGTCTAGTAATTCCATCACTACTTTTTTCACATAAGGTAGAGCTTTGTAATTGATGTGAGAAAGCCTTCTATGCCATAGTTCACTAGGATCAGTGTACTCATGAGCAAGGGTTGTTTTTGAATGTCCCTTGAGTTTGTATAGGCCTCCTTCTTCTTCACCAAGGATAAATGCATCTTCAATATTATTTCCTTTAGGCCACATGAGTACTTGGACATCTATGAATTCAACTCTAAATCCTTTCTTATATAAAGCTGAGATAGAAAGTAAATTCTTTTTCAGACCTGGTATAGACAACACTTCTTTCATCTTCAAGGGATTCCCTGAGTCAATCTTGTAGTTTGCTTCCCCAATTCCTTTGATCAGATATTGATAGTCATCTCCTAGAGATACTTTTCGAGGAGAGCTCTTTTATTCAAGTCTTGATAGATTCTTCTTTTGTCCCATCATATGCTTTGAAGCACCACTATCAATAAGCCAAGTATCTTCTCCGGGTGTAATAGATTCAGAGAGTGCTGAGAATAATACATATTCTTCTGCATCTTCTTCTCTTGCTTGCTTACTTGGATGTCCTTCCTCTTCTTCTTCTTCGTTTTCATCTTCTGCTAGAAGAGCATGATGTATTTTTTTGTTGTTGATCTTCTTCTTATATTCTTGTCTCTTCATAGGACAATTTCTGGTAATGTGTGCTATATTATCATAATGAAAACATTGAAAGTCGAAGTAGTCCCTTTCGGGGATACTTTCTCTTGTCTTCTGGAACTTCCTAGGAGGTTGATACTCCCTCTTATTTACCTTCTTGAATTTGGGTTGACTTCTTCTTCTCTTGGTATGAGTGTCTAGGGCTCGATCATCCTCCTTTAGTAAGGCTTCTATATTTGCCACTCTAGTCTCCTCTTGAATGCAGTCTTCCCATACCACATCAAACTTCATGCTTTCCTTTTTGGCACACATCATCTGGATGAATGACTCCAAGGGTCTAGTGAGACCATTGAAAGCAGTAATAACCATCTCATCTTCATCAAGCTTATGTCCAATGGGTTCTAGTTGTTCTTTTATCTGAGAAACCCTTGTAAAGTAGTCTTGGATGGATTCTCCATGACTCATCTTGGTGCTCTTTAGTTGAGCTCTTAGATTCATCTTTTTGTTGATGTTTCTACCCTCATACATTCTGGATAGGGAATCATACATTTCTTTTGGAGTATTATTGGATGACACTTGAGGGATCAAGTGATCCTTGATAGAGTCAGCAATAACCCTTTGTTCCCTAATCATATCCTTCTTGTGCTTCTCCTTATCTTCAGCTTCTTCAGGTTCTGCAACTTCCTCCTTAATATACTTGTCAAGATCATTCTCTTGGAGAATGAGACCAATCCTGTATTTCCATGCTCGAAAATTCTCTATGCCTTCTAGCTTGTCCTCAAGCTTAGTGCTTGGGGCCATCTTGTCAGAAAATCACAAAAATTTGAAATTCTACGGAATGAGAAACTGAACTTACCAGGAGATGCGCTTGACTAAGGTGATTTGACTAGTGTGCTTAGTTTCTGGAGATTTCAAGCCTTCACCTTCCAAATCAGACTTGCGAGATTCAGCTTCTGCAACTTCTAGCCATGGGGGCTTCACTTAGTGAACATCTCACATAGCACGTGCGATCGTGGGATA
Organism: Pseudotsuga menziesii; assembly: GCA_001517045.1. NCBI lineage: Eukaryota > Viridiplantae > Streptophyta > Pinopsida > Pinales > Pinaceae > Pseudotsuga > Pseudotsuga menziesii. The sequence goes on along the minus strand of LPNX010256609.1, from coordinate 545,676 downwards.
TTAAAGAATACCCTTAATTTTCATAGATATTGATCCAAACTCTTTTTGTTGAAACATCCTCCCCACCCCTTTTTACACCTCAATCCTTATAACCCACCCTACCCACCCCCACCTTAAACCCCTCACCCCCCAATACCTACAATATATTGGTTCAATTTTTAATAATTTTAAAACCCACAATATGAACTAACGTGATAGGATATTGGTCAACAAGTGAATCCCCCATGCTTCTAGCTACTTTTCCGGTTCAATAGTTTTCTGGTGCAGCTGTCAAACTAGGGTTTGACTTTCCCAGAGTCTCACTCATCCAAAAACATCGATTCTAGGCTCAATAGATGCACTCTAGGAGGGCACAACTTTCTATGTAAGCAGTTTTCCAAAAATAAAAATTTTCCCGCAACCCTAATTTCTTTCGGGGAGAGAGCGAGGGATTTTTCACCTTGTGAAAGATGTCCTATTCAGGATAGCTCTGATACCATGTTAAAATTCCATATGCTAAGCTACATTATCAACATTTAATTTAAATTTCATAACAAAAGCATATAAACAGGATCATTGAAAGAAACAGTATCACAAGAACAACACAATTTTATCCTAGGAAAACCCTAAAGGGAAAAACCCAACAAAATCTTCCTCAATATAGATGCCCCAAAAATATAAAAGGTTAAAACAAAAGACTGATCCTCCTCCTTCTCCAGTTACTTCTCTCTCTCTCTCTAATGTGCTACACAAGTGAGTGTGTGTGTTCCAAATGAGGAGCGCCACACCTCTATTTATATTCTTTCGTTCACTTAATAATTAATTCCGTTATGTAGGCTCGATTAATCCTAATTTAATCTTGTAGGCTCGAGTAACCACAACTGGGGTACTAATGACCCGACTTACAATTGGAGGGGACTTCCTCATGAATCTTATTAGTTCTCTTGATTAGAAACATCGGGGTATAAAGAAATACAAGTGATTCTCTGGGTAGGAACATTAGGGACCACAAAAAATACATATAGAATATTCTTCAAAGTTACAATATTTCAACATGTTTTTTGATATTATTGGTTTCTATTGGATGTTATTGATTGACATTGGTTTATTAATGGATTATACCTGTATGGCATTGTCAACATTGTATGTATGCCTATTATTGGTTGTCCTTGGTTGTTATGGTTGTTACGTGTATGATTGATGCTCATATGGTTAGTTGATGCATGTATGGTTGTCCTTGGTTGATATTACATTATCGATATATGATTTATATACGTTTAGATATTATGAATTGATGGTCGATGTATTTATGTATGATGTACAATGAGGGTCATTGTATGATTGATATTAGTTGATGAATAATGTCTTTTTGAGTGATCTCTAAGAAGAATTATGTTTTGTGTTGAGATGAAAAGTAATAGGTTGTTATGGCCTTTTTGCTTCTTAGATAGATTAGAACTGTTGCATATAACTTTGTTTTTCTTGTTACAATGCAAAAGTATTTAGGTGATATTTGAAAATATTTATGCGTGTGATATTTGTTGAAAGTATCTTTCTAGGGTATCCTTGTAGTATATCAAATACCTTTGTTGAAATGCAACAGCCGGTTTGGCTCAGGCAATGCTCAGAAATTCGTAATTTATGTGTGTGTGTGTGTGTGTGTGTAATCCTTGGCATCTGCTACGATTTGATAATCCCAATACTGAGATAACTATGTGTACATCCTTGTTTGGCATATGAACTAATTAAGGAATGGAAATGGAGTCTATAATTGCTTGATAAACCTAGTGTGTGAAGGAACCTCACAGACCAATCTAGAAGGTTGGCTTTCTTCTTTGCATACCCTGAATAGCACTGGAAGGGAAGGCATGGTCTGAGGGATTGTGTAGCAGAGAAGGGAATGCTTCCTTGTTTTGGGTGTGTAATTGTTTAGAAGTCAGGCTAGATACATTGTGGGTGTTTCATAGCTTTGGGGTTAAGCTCACTAGCTTAGCAGTCAGTCTTTCCACCTCCTTCGCAGCCTGATAAACCCAACTGGAAGGATGGCTTGGCTAGTATCCTAATAAACCCACCTGTTGGCTTAGTTGTGTCTCATGTAAATTTGGCCAAGTGTAAAACAATTCCTGTGTAATCCTGATAAACCCAACTAGAAGGATGGCTTGGCTAGTAGCCTCATAAACCCTTTTGTTGGCTTGGTTGTGTCTCATATGAATTTTGCTAACTGTAAACCATTTCCTGTGTAATTCTGATAAACCCAACTAGAAGGATGGCTTGGCTGGTAGCCTAATAAACCCATATGTTGTCTTGGTTGTGTCTCATGTGAATTTGGCTAAGTGTAAACCACTGCGTGTGTAAGCTCGATAAACCCAACTGGAAGGATGGATTGGATGGTAGCCTGATAAACCCATATATTGGCTTGGTTGTGATTCATGTGAATTTGGCTAAGTGTAAACCATTTCCTGTGTAATCCTGATAAACCCAACTGTGTTGGCTTGACTGAATTTTATTGTATCCTTGTTTATGGGTGAATTTTGCTAGTGTTCCTTATTCCTTGGGGAAATCATGCCCATCTCGGGGGTGGCAGTGTTGATGATAGATTAAAGAGCACAATAGCCTATGGTTGGGTGGAACATTGTAGCGGCATAGCTGGTTGCGGGACAAGCTTCGTGTATTTTATTTCCACAACTGTATTTTTTTTATGAATTACTATGAACATGTTGAATTCTTGAATGTATGAGTTTTCTCCTACTATATGGTGATAATGTATGCATTTGTGTATATTTAAGTTCATGCATTTTTATATTATGTTCATGGGGCTTAGATTTCCCGAGTTGATAGATGTTAGTCACGTCCTCTCCACCAAGTAGACGGGTGGGGACATGACAAGTGGTATCAGAGCTTAGTTTCAAACACTGCGGCTGTTGGGCCTTCTACAGAGTTATTATCTTATGTATATGTGCATTTGGAGTTTACAAATGTGCTTAGTAAAATTAATTTAACCTCCTTTATGTTAATATAAGAATTAAAAAAACCTCACTTCAGAGATTATTTCTTTGTATTCCTTAGAGTGAATTAACATTGAATGTTGGTTGTTCAATGATTGATTGGTAATTACTATATGTGGTGCATGTCTAATAATTGAATTTGACTTGATTGGTTTATTCTTGTGCATTTTCCTCTTTTATTGTTCATTCAATTGTTAATATCGAAATGCTTCTTGTAGTATGACTTATTTACTGATACATTATGATTATGAATTGATAAGTAAATAATTGTAATTATAATAGTATATGTCCTAGTATTAGTTTAATTCTAAGTTATTAAGATGATATAGTTCTATTATTGTTAAATATTAATATGATTAATTAAGTGGCATTTATACCTTATATTGATTTTATGGATGGTATACTTTTATAGTCTTATTTATGTCACTTGGATGGTGGTGGTTACATGGATGAGTAACTTCCTGGATACTTGTCTAAATTTTGTTTCTCATTCTCCTTTTATTTTATGCATGTAGAATGGTTTTATATTATTTATTAATTATTACTATGCTAAGTTATCTAATATGATAGTATTGGGTTATGCAATTATTGCTATAATTGTATTGATATTATAATATAACACAATAATTCTATGAGTATATTAAATATGGAATATATAGGTTATATGACTAATACATTGTGTATATGATTAATAATAATATGATATATGGATTATAATATATATGTAAACAAAAATGAGTGTATGTATATGTTGGAGACATTTACCACCATACACACTCATTTTGGTCAATTTGTCCTAGTTAAACCACTATCCTAAGTTTTATTGTCTTAATTGACATCAGAAGAGAATTGTATGACATCAACATGAGCACACCCACGCCTACCTTCAGTCAAGGAGGCTAACTTCCATTGCAACACCATTTTGCCAATTTTATGCATATTTGTCTGAATTCTTTGTGAGACTGTGTTTTCAGTTCCTAGACCACTGTGAAAAATTAATATGGTATCATATCTCACGGTAGGATGAAGCTCAGATCTCTCAAAAATAATTTTTTTGACAGATTGTGCATGAAAAATTGAGCAAAAGCTCAAAATTCCAGCACTGCACCAGAAGCCAAGGCTTACCAATTAATACCCCAAGTAAGGAAATTGTTGATCAAGCTTGCTTGATTAACTATGCTGGGTGTGATGAAAGCCTAAAATGTGAAGCCTATCCAACCTTACGGTGCCTCTTTTGTTGTGATTTGCAGGTTTTTATCGGGTGAAAGCATTTGCTCCAGCAGTTTTAGATGGATTCTTCCGTAGAACTCTTGAATTCGTTCAATTTCCACTCATGGAAAGGAGACATGGAGATCCAGCTACATGCCAAAGGACTCTATAGAGTCACTATGGACACTGAAGAAGAGCCTGCTTCTATGACAGACAAATCTAGATTCCTGAAGAAGAAAGATGAAGCATTCAGATTCTTGTGCCTCTCTGTTTCCTAGGATCTTCTTTTCCATCTCTCGGGATTGAAGACTCCAAAGGAAATCTAGGAAAAATTGGAAACCCTGTATGGAAAGCAGGATGATTTGAGAGTATACCATCTTGAGAATGAGTTGATGTCTCTCCAGTCTTCCAATTTTGAGACCTTGAATGATTTTTTCACAAAGTTCAAGCACATTGTTTTACCGTTGAAGCAATGTAAAGTGGAGAAGGAGGAGGATCAGCTCATCCTTGCCATACTCTCCAAAATTGGAGCTGATTATTCAGTTTTTTTCTCTACATTCCTTGTGGGGAATCTCACAAGCCCTGGATGGAATATTCCTTCACTCAATGCCTTCATTGAGTCCCTAACAAGTGAACATGATAAGCTTGTCCAGATGGGGATCATCAGATCCTCCCGTGATCAAGCCCTCCATGTCTCAGGGACCAAAAATATCGAGGGTAGAGGAAAGCAACAGAAGAAACCAAAAACTAAATTCAAAGCTCCTAAGCCTAAAATTGAAAACCAGCAGCATGAAGAGTCTTTTGGCTCAAAGAAGAACAAACTTAAAAGGGCATCATGGAAAGGAGAAAGTCAAGTGTTCATACTGTGGAAAGGGATTCCACCCTAAACATTCCTACATGAAGAAGAAACTTGATGAAGCTGCCTCTCTCCTTGAGAGAAATGACATCAATCTTCCAGAAATCTTTCGGAGGAGAGATCAGCAAGATCAAGAACCACAGCATGAAAGAGGTCATGCCCTCATGGCAAGCACTTCGAAGTCCAAAGTACTGTTGATAGATTATGGAGATTTGAACCACTTGATGGTTTAAAGAGACTCCTTCTCATCTTTGGAGACCGGAAAATCCATCCCCATCCACATGGGAGATGACTCCACCATCATTTCAGAAGGACAAGGTATTGTTGATCTTGAGAATGGCTATTTTTCAAATGTTTTATATGTATCCTCTCTGGGATCAAACCTCCTGAGTGTTTATCAAATGACACATACATGAGTGCCCAAGAGACTATCCTTCATCCTGAATGATGTAGAGATCACAGAACTTGAATCCGGGAAACTTGTTGCAAAAGGCCTTGCAAACCATCATGCAAAAGCCTATGAGTTTTCCCATTTTGTGGCAGATGCAAATCCCACCGCACTACTGACTCATGGAAATGAAGTTAGTAGACTATGGAATGAGAGGTTTGGCCATCTCAACTTCAAATAATTTCATCAATTACAAAAAAATCCATGGTTGAAAGCCTCCCGGTCATCAAGGAAACCACTGGAATTTGCAAGGGTTGTGTTGTTGGAAAGCACCCTGAGCACAAGTTCGAACGGGGGAAGGCAAGCCGAGCTACATGAATATTGGGAGTCCTCTTCACTGCATTCGCTACAAGCAGCTCAGTATCCTTCACTGCATTTTATACAACAACTCAATCCTCTCCTTTGTATTCTAAATGGCTCCTCCAATGGACCTTCTCACTCCTTTCAACTACCATTAGTGGAAGGAGGACATTGAGATGCAACTACGCTCCAAAATACTCTTCAAAATCACAATGGAGACAAATAAAGAGTCAATTCATTATGTTGACAAAGAAAAATACTGGAACAGGCTTGATGAAGCATACAAATGCTTATGCCTCTCAATCTCTCGATAACTTCTCTTCCACATCAATGGATTGAAGACTCCCAAGGAGGTTTGGGATAAGCTTGCTTCCTTATTTGACAAGCAGGATGATCTGAGAATATATCAACTAGAGAATGGGTTGAATTATCTTCATCCAACCAATTTCAAAACACTAAATGACTTATTCACAAAATTCAAGTATCTAAAAGGGTCCACAAAATCTTGGTGCCAACTCTCCTGACTTTCCTAGGCTCAATGAGATTCTTTTTTCTTTTCCTTTTAAATAAACATGTTCACCGACTTGGAAGTATTTATCCTTTCTTTTCTTATCTGCGTAACTCTTATGGAGGTCTTGTGCTTCCTTGAGATTTGGTTGTTGATGCAGGAGAATCGTCGCATGCCAGCATTGTGATGAGTTGGTCACATCCTGTGTCATCTTTGTAACTGTTTTGTTGAGTCATAGTATGTTAGCACAAGTAAGAATAATTGTGGATCATGACTCCCTGCGTGTAGATCAAGCCACTGGTTGTTTATTTCAGACAAGGATGTTTTCATCACACTTTGTAGTGTTTTTTTCAGTGGCAGGACCACTCAGGATAGGTGTAGCAGTTTAGCATAAATAGTTAGTTTAGAGACGTAGAGGGGGTTATGCTCTTCAGCATTGAGAATTCTGAAACTATAGAGAAGAAGGATAGACTGCGGTTTGGTTTCGTTTGTAAATATTTTGAATAGAATAAGAGAGATATGAATTATGTGTGCTTGTTCTATTTCTTAATATAAATATTAATCGTGTGTTTGTAGGGTTGTTAGCCTTTATGTATGTGTTGTGTTGAATTTTATATTCTTTGCAGAGTCAGCTTCGACATTTTCCTGAATACTTGTGTATTCTGTGAAATTGTTGAATTCACACATTAATTTGTTCCTTGAATGGTTGAAGTAGAGTGTAGATGCATGCATAGGAGTGTTAGGCTAAGTAATATTGAATATTTCAAGATGGATTGATCGATTCCATGTTCAATCGGCCCAACCCAGAGGTTTTCTAGCATTAACCAGTTTTGCAGAAAATGGACGGTGTAGATCAAGTTTGCAGACAAAGATTTGACGGCTCAGGAGGGATCCATGATGGAATTTACAAGAGCGATAATGGTTCCAAAAAGGTTTGTGTGACCTGCATTAAAGAGAAGATCGAAGGTCGTGAAGAAGGCCGAAAAGATCTGACGACTAAGAAAATTGTAGAAACAAAGATTGCAGTGGAAAAGTTGTAGAAGAGAAATTGTAGGGGAGCAACTTTGGAAAGTTGACATCCCGCATCCTACAACCCACTTGCAAAAATGCTGTTGTGGAAGGAGAATTGCGAGAAGGTTTGTTGTGGAAACTTTGTTTCGGATTAAAATTGCGGGAAGGCAATTTTAGAGCAGAATTTGGTCGAGGGATAAATTTGGTAGTCCCGTTAAGTGTAGGAGCCACAAGAGATCCTAGAGGTGATGGTAGGGTTGGTTGTGGTTGGCCCCAAAATTGCACCAATTTTTGTATCATAGCGGGAAGATATTTGTTGTTGAGAAATTCCACAATTGAGGTTGTGGGTAGAATTTCTGAGGGATCAAGGAGAATATTTTGTGGGAGAGAAGCGTAGCAACAGAATCCTAGAAGGAGCTGAGAAGAGTGCTCAAAAGGTTCTAGAATAAGAACCGCATTTCCAAAAGACCAAGTACAGAGAAGGGACTGTGTGAGGTAAGTTGTAACAGTGTGAAAGAGAACTGTTATTGTAGAGGCTTAGTGCAAGAGGATGGTTGCATGCATAGGCAGAGCGTGAGGTCATGACATAGGTTGACTAGCAGTGAACAAAGAAATTATGGAAGAGATGAGGGAGGTATGAGAATTTCTGGAAGCCATGCAGACCGACAGACAAAGAGACCCAGAACTAGGGGATGTAAGTGAACCTAAGGATGAAGAGAAAGGGGAAGAAGCTGCACCTATGCAGGAAACACATGAGTTAAGATATTTCCGATCAATTCTAAGAGAAATGTCAAGGATGAAACCTGAGTTCCTGTCCTACGATGGAAGTCTCATTACGGAGCATCTCATTTATTGGATCAGTGAGCTGGATAAGTAATTTGAGTACGATGAGGTTGAAGAAGATAAGAGAGTTAGATTGGCTGTAATGAGGTTGAAAGGGCATGTATCCTTATGGTGGGATAGTGTGCAAACTGAAAGAAGGAGAAAGAATAAGTTGTTGATAAAGAGATGGGATAGGATGCTGGAAAATATGACGACTAAGTTCTTTCCCAAATATTACCAGTTAATTATGTATAAACAAGTACATAACCTTAGGCAAATATTGTTGACAATGAGGGAATACACTGAATAATTCTACAAAGTAAAACTAAGGGCGGGATATGTGGAAGAGTTAGTAGAGAAGGCTTCTAGATATGTCAATGGTCTAAGGATGGATATCCAAGAAGAGATCAATATGATATCCCCTAGAACAATGGAGGAGGTGTATCGGTGTGCCTTAAGGGAAGAAGAAAAGATAGCTAGGAAACAGAGCTTCAATAGAGGTCGAAGCCCGGCCAGAGAACGAGGACAAGCAGTTGGAAGAGGAATATTTGGAGCACAGAGAGGAGAGTCCAGTAACTCTAACCAACAAGAACAACATGGCAGAGGAGGTGACTCTAGCAAAAGAGGACCTTTTCAAGGAGGTACAGGTAGAGGAAGAGGCATAGAAACTATCATTAGGTGCTACAAATGCAACCAATTGGGGGATAAATCATTTGAATGTCCAGGGAAGGAAAACGTAGGACAGAGAGGAGCCTATGTAGCTCAAAATGAACAGTAGAAAGAACATTCGACAATGGAGGAAGTATTTCCAGAGATAGGGGAGGATTTGATGATGAAAAGGTCTTTTTGAAACCCGAGAAGGAGCAAGGAGAGGATTCTCAAAGAAAATATTTATTCAGGACTACATGTAAAGTCCAAGGGAAGTGTTGTAAGATGGTGATTAACAATGGGAGCACTGACAATCTTGTTTCCATAGAGATGGTGGAGAAGTTGAGTTTAAAGAAGACCAAACATCCTGTTCCATACAAAGTATCTTGGTTACATAAAGGGCATCAAATCTTGGTAAGTGAGCATTGTGAAGGTGATTTCCAAATATGTCCATGTAAGGACAATATTCTGTGTGATGTTATTCACATGGATGTTTTTCATATATTGTTAGGAAGACCGTGGAAATTTGATAAGAGAATGACTCATGATGGTAGGAGTAACTCTCATAGTTTCAAGTAGAATGGGATAAGACATGTAATTCATCTTTTGCAAGAAGGTTGTACAGTAGGACAAACAACACCCAAAGTTATGATGCTGTCAGGAAAGGAATATTTGCAGAAGATTAAGGAGAACAAGTTAAGCTATGTTGTGGTATGCAAACCAAGAGTGGTGACAATGAAGACTAATGTGACAAATATACCTGAGGAGATTCAGGATATGCTGAGTGAGATTAATCACATCGTGGTGGATGATTTACCCAATGAACTACCACCAAGTAGGAATATAAGTCATCAAATTGATTTTATTCTAGGAGCCACTTTACCAAACAAGGCAGCATATAGGTTGACACCTCAAGAGAATGAAGAATTGAGGAACCAGGTCCAAGGATTGTTGGACAAAGGATTGGTCCAGAAGAGTCTGAGTCCATGTGCAGTACCAATAGTATTGACACCAAAGAAGGATGGTGGGTGGAGGATGTGTACTGACTCTAGAGAAATTAACAAGATTACTATTAGGTATAGGTTTCGATTAAGAAGGATGAATGACATGATGGATTGTCTAAGTGGGGAGACGTGCTTTTCAAAACTAGATTTGAAGAGTGGATAACATCATATTAGAATCAGAGAAGGGGATGAGTGGAAGAAAACCTTCAAGACAAATGATGGGTTGTACGAGTGATTGGTCATGCCATTTGGATTGTCTAATGCACCAAGTACTTTTATTATATTGATGAATGAATTCTTGAGAGATTTCATAGGTAAGTTTGTGATCATTTACCATGAGGTACACCCTACAAGATGATTTACTCTTTAAAAATAGTAAATTGTGCATATCTAAGTGTTCCATGAGAGAGAAATTGATACAGGAAAAACAAAATGGAGATATGGAAGGTCACTTTGGAAGTGATAAGACCTTTGGGCAGTTGGGTCATTTCTATTTTTCACTAAGGATGAGGTCTGAAGTTGAGAAGTTTGTAAGTAGTTGCAGAGTATGCCAGCATGCTAAAGGGAGAAGCCAAAACATGGCATTGTATGCACCATTTCCTATTCCAACTAGGCCTTGGGATTCTGTGAGTATGGATTTCATTCTGGGTTTACCAAGAACTCAGAAGGGACATGATTATATCTTCATAGTTGTTGATAGATTCACTAAGATGGCACATTTCATTCCATGATACAAGACTAGTGATGCTACACCCAGTTATAACTTGTTCTTTAATGAAGTTGTAAAGCTACACGGTTTACCTAAAAGGATTATATCAGACAGAGATGTGAAGTTCACCAGTAATTTCTAGAGGACCTTGTGGAAGAAGTTGGGTACCAAACTGAACTTCAGTTTAGCATATCACCCACAGTCTGATGGACAAACAAAGGTATTTAATACAAGTCTAGGAAATATGTTGAGAAGTTTGATTGGAGAGAGTCCTAAGCAATGGGATAGAATGTTAGCTCAAGCTGAGTTTGCCTATAAAGATTCACCAAATAGGAGTACAAGGATGAGTCCATTTCAAATTCTGTATGGAATGCATCCAAGATGAGTGTGTGAACTTCATGACTTAGGTCAATTAGAGAACAAGAGTGTTGATTGAGAAGAGTTTGCAACAAGGATCGGTGAACTGCAAGAGCAAGTGGAAGCACAGTTACAAGGCTAGAGTAGATTCCAAAAGGAGAGAGAATAACTATGAAGTAGGGGATTTGGTCTTAACATATCTAAGGTGAGACAGAGTTTCTAAAAGGAGAGTATAACAAGCTGAAGATGAAGAATATTGGACCCTGTAGGATACTCAAAAAATTTCCAGCAAATTCTTATGAGTTATACATGCCTACAAGAGTGGGTATCTCACCAATATTTAATGTTGCATATCTATATCCTTATGTAACAAGTGATACTAATACCTTTACCAAAGGTTAAGATCTTATTGAAGACTTACAATGGGTGAGGAATATGCCTACGACACAACCATTGGAAGTTGAGGCCATTCTAGACACAAAATTGGTAAAGAGGACAAGAAAGGAGTATGTGGAGTATTTGGTCAAGTGGAAGAAGCGACCAATAAAGGATTCTACTTGGATGAGCGCTGCAGAGTTGGAAGCTAAGGGTTTCACTATAGATGATCTAATGAACAGGGGTTCATAATTTTCAACCTTGCGATTCTGATGTAGGAGCATCGTCGCATGCCAACAATGTGAGGAGTTTGTCACATGCTGTGGCATATTTGTAACCATTTTGTTGAGTCATAGTCTGTTAGCGCAAGTAATAATAATTGTGGATCGCGACTCCCTGTGTGGAGATCAAGTCGTTGGTTGTTTGTTTTAGGCAAGGAATTTTTCATCATGATTTCTAGTGTTTGTTTCAGTGGCAGGACCACTCAATATATGAGTAGCAATTTAGAATAAATAGTCAGTTTAGAGACATAGAGGGGGTTCTACTCTTCAACATTTAGAATTCTAAAACTGCAGAGAAGAAGGACAGACTGAGGTCTTGTTCCGTTTGTAAATATTTTGAATAGAAGAAGAGAGATCCGAGCTGTGTGTGTTTGTTCTATTGATTAATAGAAATATTAACCTTGTGTTTGTAGGGTTGTTTTCCTTTATGCATGTGCTATGTTGAACTGTGTATTCTTTGCAGAGTCGACTTCAGAGTTTTCCTGAATACTTGTGTAGTTTTGTGAAATTGTTGAATTCACACATTAATTTATTACTTGAATGGTTGGAGTAGAGTGTAGATGCATGCATAGGAGTGTTAGGATAAGTAAAATTGAATATTGCAAGCTGGATTGATCGATTCCATGTTCAATCGGCCCAACCGGTAGATTTTCTGGCATTAACCGGTTTTGCAGAAAATAGACGGTGTAGATTGAGTCTACAGACAAAGATATAATGGCTTGGGAGGGATATGCAATGGAATTCATGAGAACAATAATGGTTCCGCAAAGGTTTGTGTGACCCGCATCAAAGAGAAAATCAATGATCATGAAGAAGGCCTTAAAGATCTGATGGCTAAACAAGTTGCAGAAACAAAGATTGCATGGGCAAGTTGTGTAAGAGAAATTGTAGGGGAGCAACTTTGGAAAGTTGACATCCCGCATCCCACATCCTACAACCCGCTTGTGGAAATGCTATTGTGGAAGGACAATTGTGGGAAGGTTTTTTGCAGAAAATCTGTTGTGGAAACATAGTTGCGGAAAGGCAGTTTCGGAGTAAAATTGCGGGAAGGCAATTTTAGAGAAGAATTTGGCCAAGGGCTAAATTCGGTAGTCCTGCTAAGTGTAGGAGGAACAAGAGATCCTGAAGGTTCTGGTAGGGTTGTTTGTGGTTGGCCCTAGACCTGCACCAGTTGCAGTTTGGTGACTAACTGTTCTAGGTCTTTCAGTAAATATGGCCCTAACATGATCCTATCCACCAGGCTATCCCAAGTCACTGGTGTCCTACACTTTCGACCATAGAGTACCTAAAAGGGAATCATTTTGGTGGATTTTTGGTATCTGTTGTTATATGTAAACTCTGCAAGGTGAAGATAATCCTCTCACTTTGTGGGATTTTTCATCACGTACATTCTAAGCATATCCTCCAAAATATGATTTACTCATTCCGTCTGCTCATATGTCTACGAGTGCTAGGTGGTACTAAAATTTAATGGTACGAGTGCTAGGAAGGAGAATGAATATCTCCATAATTTACTAGTAAACTTGGTATCTCAATCCAAGATGATTTCCTTGGGTATCCCAGGCAATCGAAATATCTCTTTTAGGAATATGTCAGCAATGTGAACTACTTTGTAAGTTGACTTAACTAGAATAAAGTGTGCCACTTTGGACAACTTATCGACCACTAAAAATATGGAATCATTATACTTCTTTCTCTTTTGTAAACCCGTAATTAAATCCATACTAATAACCTACCATTTCAATTCTATAATTGGTAACTTTTGTAGTAACCCTGAAGGATGTTGCTGCTCTTCTTTGACCAGTTCACACTCTTGGCATTTTGCGATGAATAGTGCTATACCAACCTTTAACTTAGGCTAGAAAAAAGTGTTTCTTTACTACCGATGTTATCTTTTGATATCCTAGGTGCCCCGAGTAGGTATTTCAATGGAACTCAGTTACAATACTAAACCTGATGTCTCCTTCCTCTGGGACATAAAATCTCTCTTTGGACCACAATAGTCCCGTGTTGTCTACCTTATATTCTTTTTGTTTATGTAATAACCTATCTTCTTGAATCTTTTTAAGGACCTCAACATAGAAATGATCAAATCTTCTTGTTGTTCTAATCCTATCATGCAAGTTCGAATTGGTTTGGCCCAAAAATTTACCTCATACAACATATGAGCTCATCTACTTAAAGCATCAATGATTTTGTTTTCCTTTCCATTTATGTGCTTTAATTCAAAGTGGTACTCACTCATGAAGGCCACCTTAGAGGAAATTTGGGGTCTAAAATGGACCTTATAGCGTCAACAATAAATTTTGTGAGTTGGAATTCATGAACCAATAAAATTTCAATAAAATGAGTCAACCATAATGGTTGAATTGACATATTTGTCATAAAAGAAACTGCTTTTTTTATTCGTATTTTTGACATTTATCTGTGTGTTTTTACTCAAATTCTGAGCGGGAGATTTCGTTGGATGCGGAATTTAATTCTGCATCCAACGAGTGCCCACACTGCATACTTTCATCACGTTTTTTTTAGGTATTTCTTATTTTTGGGGTAGTGGGGTTCATCAAAAGTATGCAGTGTGGGAACTTGTTGGATGCAAAATTAAATTCCGCATCCAACGAGCTCTCCTACTTGGAATTTGAGTAAAACCACAAGGAGATATGTTGAAAATACTAACAAGAAAGGTAGCTTTTTTCATTCTTCCTCCAAAATTAATAACTATTATTTTATTATTTTCCTTAGGGGGTCCATTTTAAACCTCGAATTTCCTCTTAGGAACTATCTGGCCTCCCTAGAATTTAAGTCTATATGGTCGAACAAATACTTTAAACTCATGTTTTATGTCTTGAGGAGAAACTTCTTCCCCATGAGGTAGTTCCTCCACATATTCAAGGTATGGATAATGGCTGCTAGCTCAAGATTGCGTGTGGGATAGTTTTGTTCATGTTATTTTAATTTCTATGATTTGTAACAAATTGTGCAATCATTTTGCATGAGGAATCAACCAAGTCCTTCCTTGCTCACATCTATGCAAACAACGAAATCCCCATCACAATCTACAATTCGTAGTATAGGTGTAGTAGTCAAGAGTTGTTTAAGCTTCTTGAAGCTTTCCTCGCACTTGGTCATCCATAGGATTTTGTATTCCTTATTTTGTAAGGTGGTCATGGGATAGGAAATCCTTGAAAATTTCTCAATGAAATTTCTATAGTAACCCGCTAGTCCCAAAAATGGCCTGATGTCGGTGACACAAGTAGGAGTAGGACATTCTTCGATGGATTTAATTTTTTATGGGTCGAAAACTATCCCTTCCTCGAAAATGATGTGTCATAGGTATTGTATATGTGGTTTGTAAAAATCACATTTGGTAAAATTAGCGTAAAGTTGGTGTTCCCGTAGCAGTCATAGTACTATTCGGAGATGTTCCTTGTGTTATTCTTTACTCTTCGAGTAAACTAGTATGTCACCTATAAAGACTAATAAAAACTTATCTAGGTATTAACTAAAGACATTTTTCATCATTCACATGAAATTTTTCGGTGCATTGGTTATCCCAAAAGGCATTACCACAAACTCATAATGGTCGTATCGAGTCCGAAAGGCAGGTTTGTGTATATCTTCATCATAGATCCTTACTTGGTGGTATCTAAATCAAAAATCAATCTTCGAAAAGATATTTTATCCTCTAAATTGTTTGGACAATTCATTGATACTACGGAGTGGGTAATAGTTCTTGATGGTCATGATCTTTTTGAGCTGTCAGTAATCGATGCACATTCGCATCGTATCGTCCTTTTTATTTACAAATAGTATAGGTGATCCCCAAGGAGACACAATAGGTCGAATATATCCCTTCTCTATCAAATCTTGTAACTGTAACTTGAGCTCCACCAACTCTGGTGCACTCATGCGGTATGGGGATTGTGAAGTCGATACTGACCCTGGTGTCAAACCTATGGAAAGATCTAAGTAGTGCTTGGGTGGTAGTCCCGCTATTTTCTTAGGAAATACATCCTTGAAGTCTACGAGAACCAAAAATTCCTTGATTTGTTGTTCTCTCTCAGCTATTACACCCTTGATGTTAAATACAGAAATTTTGCAGCCCTTCCTAATACATTTATTCACTTGTAAGGCGGATATCTGTCTAACAGAAAACTTCTTAGGCATGCCTTGAATCTTTGTTTAATTCTCTTGGATATCTTTGCATAAGATTGACTTATTTAAATAGTCAAGCATGACATGGTGTTGTTCCAACCAGTACATGCCTATAATTACGTCGTAAGATCCTAAGGGTAAGAATTTTAGGTCTAAGCTAGTTGGAAAACCGTTCATGTCTATCTCATAGTCTTTTACTAGTTCTGAAACCTTTCTTTTTGTACCAGTGGCTAGTTGTAGCAACCATGGTTTCTCATGTTTCAATTTGTTTAGTTTACAAGTCTCAACAATGTTGGGGGAAACTTTCCTCCAACAAGCACTACAATAAATTAAACTTGAAATAGAAGTGTTTGAAAACATACCTTTTATTTCAACCATAGTGGCCTCATGGTCTGCTTGTCGGTCATCGAGTGCTGCATAGATCGTAGTTGTACTAGCCATATATTCTATTGTTGGGTCTTTTTGCAGGTTGTGTAGGAATACATTAGTCTTGTTTGGACAGTATATGGCATAATAGGGCCCTTTCCATTTCCAGTGTCTAACTAGCAGCAGAGCATCCTTGGCTCCTACATTTACTGTTGGCCTATTGGTATTTGGTGCGGGAACATTTGGTCATGCACCAAATTTATTGAAATATTCGTTAGACGCAAAACTATTGTTAAGTTTTATGTATGGTTGTGGATTAAAACCAATTTTTTTATTTTCTGGGAAGGTCCTAGACCTGTCTCGATTTCTGTTTATATTTTCTTGTCTTAGTTGTCCATGTTCATAACAAATTCTATCCTTGTGCAAGGTAGTGTCTAGAGTTTTGGGCATGTCAAACTAAATTCTCTCTTGAAATTTAGAGGAAGACATCCCAAAAAATGTTGTATCTTGACCTTTTTGTCCTTTACATAAGGTATGTAATGCAAGAGATCCAAAAATTTGTAGATAAACGAATCCATAGTTAGGGATCCCATCTTTAACTCATGAAATTCTTTTACTTTTTTGTCAAATAATATTTCAAACATGTACTTTTCTTGGAATATTGGATGGAAACGATACTGCATCTGATCTCTTTTACTTCATATCTCTTAGTATGTTTCAAGTCTCTCCACCATCGAGCCACTTTTCCATTTAAGTTGTAAATGACCAGTTAGGATTTCATCTCGTGGGAGTAATTATGTAATCGGAAGTATTTATTCATACCGAGGATCCATTCTTCAACCTTCTCCATGGTATTCATTTCTCCTTCATAAGTTGGGGCTTTGATCTTTTGAAATTCTCCTTGAAGGTTGTCATCATTTTTCTTCCTTTTCTTGCAAGGAGAGGGTGAGCCATCATTGGAAGAACTATGACTTTTGGGAGATCAAGGGTATGTTCTTCTCATCCTTCTTCCTTTGGACTCCAGGTCCTCCTTTTAATATGATAATTTTCTTTGGATTTTTTTGTTGAGTGGGTAGCCTATCCATGGGGGTTTAATCCTATCAAGTTTTGAAGTAAATATTCATTTATTGCTTTTTGTTCTCTTCTTTAATTCATGTTATCATCTTTAAATCTTTGTAGGTCTACTTGTAGACTCTGTATAGTTTTCATCAAGTCAAAATTCAGTTCCACCATGAGTTCTTCTTCTCGAGGTGGTGAATTCATGTTCCCTTGTCAACTGTTGTTTTCTTCTGTGCCCATGATTTTGACTATTCTTTAAATATGTAATTCAAACATTTAGTAACAAACAATCTTCTGTTTGTTTACAAAATCACAAATAATGTTTTGAAATATTTATTTCTATAATGGATGTTTCAGTAGCACCTGTAAGGTCTCTAAGTGTTTGAAAATGGGCTATGATACCACTTGTAATGTCGTTGAAATCCGTAAAAAAAAATTATAGGTTCAATATCACTGCTAATATCTAAGGGACATCTTATTTTTAACTTCGAAATTGTAAAAACTTAATAGGAAACAATACCTATGTTCATGTTCTGTTTTTCTTCTTGTATGTTATTACCTAGTTTTCCAATTACGATGATGTTTATTGTCATTCATTTATATACTGATGTACTTGTATATTGATGTATTTTATTTGGTTTAATCATGTATTGATATTTCTTATTTATGTTGGACGCTTATTATTCTACGTAATATTTATTTACTAAATGACGAGGCTAACTTACCTATGTATCTAAAGGGGAGGAGTCGTTGGATTTTACCTAACGACTCATTCGGAAAGGTAAGGAAATCCAACGGTTTGGGCTCACTTCATTCTCATGAACTAATGCATGATGTATACTTGGTTATTGCAGATGTTATGTCACTAAGAATATGTTGCATATGCACAAAACAAAAAGGGGACAATATCTAGAACCTAGAAGGTTTATAAACCCTAAACACTAAGGGATTGAGTTGTTTGGTATAAAAACTTAACCAAATTAGACAAAGGAAAAAACTATAGAGGAGCACTAAAATATAAAGTATGGTGGATGTTAGCTATCAAATTAAACGGGGCCATGTAAAGGTCACGTGGCTTCATCCATGCTAGCGCCAAGTTAAAACCCATAGCTAGGGTTTTGATTCCTCTCTTTTGCATGGTGAAGTCGTGGGAAGGGGGATCAAGTTCCATGGTTGGTATTCCGCTGGTAGAGGTAGAACATGGAAGAAAAATCATAGGGTTAACAGAATCATTGCCAAGGTATGTGTTTTATAGTCTATGGTTAAACTATTAAGCTTTATTTGTTTTTAGTAAATGTTTGCAGCATGATTCTGATGCAAATATGGTTTTTGTGGCATGTTCGACTTTGGAGCAGCTTTGCAACTGTGGAAAGGAGTATACCATTGATCCACCACCTTGTAATCCCAAGCACATGGCCCCTTAGCTGTCTGTTTGGTCGTTAAATTGTGGGAGAGTTTACTAGGATTCTCTATCTGTAAATATTGTAAGAGGATTCCCATTTGGAAATTCCAAGGTTTGGGAAAACAATTAAATCTCAGAATATTCATGGGTTTGGGGTTTTTATGACTATGGGATGTTCGAGAATTTTGAAAAGTGGAAACAACTATGGTGAATTTCTTCGGTTTAAATAAAAACTTCTGTTTTTTCTTTTCATGGTGGATTTTTTCTTCTACATTCATGTGCTCTTCATTGGTTTAATTTATGAAATCGTAGTTAAGGTTTAAATCATGGGAAGACTTTTAATGGTGAAAGAGATATCTTAATATGGGTGCTCTATTAATTGGTTTCAAGTTTTATTAGTCGATAGGATAAATGTGAATTGTTAATCTATTTTAGACACTGTATATTTGTTCTAGAAGTGAAATCACAGTCTCTGTAAGTAGTTTTAAACTCTGTGTTTTTAATTTGGATCTTTGTGTATTCAGGAGTGTATTTCGCAGTTTTGGTTTTATCATTTAATTTTTAGTTTGTCAAATCGTTTTTTGAGAGAACTGTATTTATGTTAATGAGGAGGGTTTTGAAAAATCAGTTTCATTGCTAGAAATAGCACTATGGTAATGTTGCTCGTAATTATTACTTGGATGTGGGTAATTTTTGGGTATTTTCCCGCATCGTATATCTTAGGAAATGTTAAAGTGATTTGGTAGATTCCTCACTGCTGATTATTATTTTTTGTTTCAATATGTTTATTTCGCTTTTGTATCGTAGCAGAGGGGAAAGCCCTAGCTCTGTTCTTTATTTATATTTTTTATGTGGTTTTAAAATAGTTATAATTCCATTGCTAGCAATATGACCTTATGGTTTCAACGTTGGTTTATTATCATGGTAACCTAGCATGTGAATGGTTGATATATTGGTATTTATTTCCTTTAAAAATATGAGCACACTTACAATCAACGCTTGTGGGATTCTATGTTAGATTATCATTATTGTTTTTATTTCATTTAAATAGTTTATATGAATCTGAGTCATTGTTTATGGGATTTCGATGGTTAATTTAGGTATGGCGTGAATGTATTCTAGCCAAGCCCTAATAGATTTCGATAGTGGGTGGAAGGGCATTGTTATACCCTAGTTGTTTGTAAACAATGGTTTAATATTATATGGTTATTTTAAATGGGATTCTATCCGATGATATTCATGTTTTATGGAATACCATCATGGTTCTGCAACGTTGATATATGTGTTCTTAAATCTCCCAAATATTCGATCCCTAGTTCACGATTATGTGTTATATTTTAGCGTGTCAAAGGTTTGGTTAATGAATAGTTTATGTATCAACGTTGGGAAAATTCTCATACACCAGCGTTTAGAAGACTGGCCTATCATTTTTACAGGATGGCTCAATTTTCTCTTTACAGAAATTGATAGTTGGTTTATCGTGGATGATTGTATGTTTTATTTAATTATTTTTAGTTCTTTAAGCAGCGAATGTTGCACATATTTAGTGTGGATTTGGAAAACAAGGGATTTCATCCTGGGTCCACGATTTTGTGTTATCATTGGTCTGTAAATTGTTTATTTACTTGATAGTTTGTTTATTAGCCAGTGTCTTTGTTTATTACATGGCATGTCCATCATTATTTGATAGTTTCTTATGTAGTTGATTAATCCCTTCATGGTTTTTATGTAATGATATACTAAGTATTTTATTTTCAATGTTAAGTTAAAACCCTACATGTTGATTTGATTAGGTACTGAGTTTAGTAATCCAGTTTTTAATAACTCAGCTCCAACACTAGCTTTAAAATACTAAAATAGATAATTTATTTTGTTACTAGGATATATAGGGTTTCTAGGTGTGGATTCAACATTGTTTACCATGTTTTGGGAAATGTTGATCATTATATTTATTAGTACTAAATGTTAAATCTAGTCTAAAACCTAACATATTATTGAAGCTTTTAAACTAATTTAACATAAAACTGATAAGAAATTTATCCTAGAATTTGTATAAGAGATTAAACTGAGATTCTATCTTAACTAATAAAATATCCTAAAACATTTATTCATAATGATGAGGGGTGAATTACAACTCCCAATACAAAACCTAATGGTTGTAATCTTAGCCTGTAACATAATCACAACAAAGGTAGGAGATGAAATATAGGAAATCTCTTACATGCAATTATGCAGCTTGAAATGTCGTAAGTGCCCTCCACACTTCAACACCCAAAATTAATAAAACCCTTTTTATTTCTAACCTTAGGAATGATAACCAGATGAGCTTGGAACTGCTACGTTCCTCCCAACCATGACCCGAAACCATTCCTGGTTCTTAAATCAGACCCCCCTGAGCTTGCTTCACCATGAACGAGATATAGAAATCCTAAGGGTGAGGTTGTCGCTATTTGGAAATCAGGCTTTGTATTCTTAAAATGCTTGGTTTGGAAAATTCTCTTCAATCCCATTGTGGAATAATAATCAGATTCCCTAATCCTTTTATTGGATTTTTTCTTATGGATAACCTTTGGGAAAACGACAGTTGGTTTCACTTCAGTTAAATCAAGAATTTATTTTTTTCTTGAAAACAATCTTTAGTTTGATTTTTATGTAATATATATTTATTTTGTTAATTAGGAACTTTTACTAGTTCCTACTTGAGCTTTAGAATAGAATTTTTTTTATTTAAATATTTAGTTTATGATATAATATATACATTGACTCTAACTTATTATTTTAGCTATCTTTATTTCTTTATATATATATTTATTATTATCATAAGTGGATGTAGACTTCACTTAGATCTCTTACCTATATTTATTAAAAATAACTATGCTATTTGGATCCAACATTGATAATAGAAGATTAAATTGAAAACGTGAAGTTTATATAATATGTATATGAGAATATATATATATATATATATATTCTCATATACATATTATATATACTTCACGTTTTCAATTTAATCTTCTATTATCAATCTTGGATCCAAATAGCATAACTTCTCTATTTGATTCCTCTTTAGTTTAAGTTAATTCTTTTAACAAGGCCTCGAGTAGGGTTGGTAATTCAACTAGGTTAGGTAGCTCTAGATCCTCCTTGCATGTTGGATTACCTTGTATTCATGGTAGTTCTTCGAGTGCTTGATGAGCAGTAGATTTGAAATTTCAATTCAACAACTTAAATAAGTAAGATGAGGGTTGGTGATATTCAGAATCTTTCCAACTCAACACCCTTTGATTTATAGTAACCTCTAGTGCTATTCAGAGTCTATGCTCAAAACTATCAAATGGGAATTACAGTAGTGCAATTCCATATCCTCTCGGTCAACACTAATACTAGGATGCACTTGTACAATACACCTAGGGATACAATGGCCAAAGATCTGATGCTCTAGATCTTATTCTCAACATCAAGTTGGAGTACTCCAGGGCTTATACCCAACACTTCCAAACTTTACTTGTTGGGGTTAACTATATGCTCGATATCTTGTGCTCAACACATAGTCTCATAACCCATGTGATCCACGGTTTATACTCAACACATAATCTCGTAACTCGTGTTCTCTAGAGCTTACGCTCAACACAAAATCTCATAACCCATGTGCTCGAGGGCTTACACCCAACACATCATAGAAATCAATCATGCATTCAGTATTATACACAATACATCACAAATCATTATCTCAAGGGCTTGTGCCCAATCACATAATAATAAATCCAGTACATTGGGGCCTATGCCTAGTACAATGACAATAGTCCTTGTCCATTAAGGCCTATGCCCGACATATAATCATATACAAGACAATAAAACATGTGCATTGGTTCACGCCCAGTATATCTATCTAATCAACATAACTCATGTGCAGTGGGGAATACGCCCAATATATAGACATAAACATAACATCAAAGTAAATCATGTGCAGTGGGGCTCATTCCCATTATAGTCAAGTTCAAAATATGAGATATTACAAATAATGACATAATAATAGTTTCATCCCAAATGAGGCCTTGATAAAGTATCTAGACTTGTATCTTTAAAAGTCACTAATTAAAGTTTTCTGCCAAATTAAAGACAAATGTTTTGGGGCCCCTCACTAGTATTTTTGTGGCCACTAATGGAATTTGAACACTGCAGATATTGTTAGTTTCCTAGCTAAATTTCTCCTAATATGTCCAAACAATTTTTGACCTCAAGACATTTTTTAATATAACTTTTCTTAATTTCAATTGTGTGGTTAGCCTTTCCCAA
The DNA here is from genome assembly GCA_001517045.1 of Pseudotsuga menziesii. Lineage (NCBI taxonomy): Eukaryota > Viridiplantae > Streptophyta > Pinopsida > Pinales > Pinaceae > Pseudotsuga > Pseudotsuga menziesii. Next base: position 522,886 of record LPNX010256609.1, on the reverse strand, counting down.
TGCATTCTCACTGCTATGTCCATGGTGTCTCTATATGGGATTATAGTTGATAAACCCAGCATGCCAACTTCAATTCTCTCAAGCTCCAATGCTCCATCGAATCTCTCACAATTCACCAATCTCAAAATATCATTTTCTTCTCCACAGCATCATTACCCTTGGTTTCGAAGATTTTCCAAACTTCATTCCCTTTTGTGACTCTGTCGAGCAACCCCCAATGTTTCTTCTCCATCAAGCTTGCAGACTTATTTATGCAGTGCCTATGGGCCCTTCTCCATATCACTCATGGACCCCTTCTCTGCAAAACCCTATGATCTCTTCTCCTTTATGCACATAAACTCATATCCACAACTCCTCAATGAAAGACTTGTGCTTCACTTGTAGGCCTTCCTTCACTACACCCATGGAATCTTCTCTACAACACCCCACATCCTTATTCTTTGTTGTACTTGAAGACACGTCTCTGCAACTCCCCCAAAAACCTTTCTTCATAGTATCCCCGTGGACCTCTGGTCCATGGCACCCACGTAACTTTTATAATATGTGTCATGTACCTTCCTTCACAACACCTTCACACCCTTCTTTGCAATGATTGGCATACTTATTCTTTGTTGCGTTTGTGGACCCATCTCCATGGTTCCCCATGGGATTCACCTTGTGGCACCCCTATAGACCTCTTGTCCATGACACCCATAGTTTCTGGACATAAGCTACTCACATGTTCTTCTAGTGTAGTTGATCCATGTCATACCTCCCCCTCTTGGCCCCATGTCACAGGTGGGGTCCACCTCAAATTTCCCAAATTTTTGGAATTGGGTAATTGCGCAAGATTTAAATTTGACACTAAGGGTGATTATTTTGAAATTACTTCTACCCACTTATCCATAACTTAACATAACCTGATTTCTGTAGAATGTCTAATTTCTTCCTATAAGTCTAGATTTTCGAGCTCATATAGTTTCAGTGCTACAACTAGAAGCTCTTATACTACTTTATCACATCAAAATATACCTTGGTGACATCCGAAGGGGTTTTGGCCTTGAGCTCTACACTAGGAATATCCATTACATATTTACAAAATTTACATATCAATCTAATACTTCAAGCAGTTAAAAGGGGGTTATTATATTTTTACACTATTTTATAGTCAAATAGGATTATATATTCATTTATAGTTGGAATTATTGTAGGGTACACTCACCTTTTTTACCTGGAAATTATATTTTGAGACGGTTAGGGAATAATATTTTGAAGAGATCTTCCCACACTTGTGGATCGTGTTTCTATTTTGAGGAGATGTTTGAGGGGTATTTCTCTAATATATATATTGCAGATTCTTTCAAATAATTTCATCCACAAACATGTAAATAGTAGACCTGACTATTAAGAACATGTGTTTTGTTCTTGAAGGTTATAATTCTAAAAGAGATAAGCTATGTATACACTTTAACCCTTATATTAGGGTATATTATTATTATTTTACTTATCAAATTAAAATTAAATAGATAAAGGTCCTCTAAAAGTTGAGGAGTGTCGACCTTAAATTAAGAATATGGATGGTGGTATGAGAGTTTCTCACTACTATGTCCATGGTTTCTCTATATGGGATTAAAACTGACAAACCCAACATGCCAACTTCAATGCTATTAAGCTCCAATACTCCATCGAATCTCTCATGATTCTCCAATATCAAAATATTGTTGTCTACTCCACACCATCATTTCCCTTGGTTTGGTAGCTTTTCCAAACTTCATTCCCTTTTGTGACTCTATCGAGTGACCCTCAATGTTGCTTCTCCATCAAGTTTGCAGACTTCTTTCTGCAGTGCCTGTGGGCCCTTCTCCATTGCACCTGTGGACCCCTTCTCTGCAAAACCCCATGACCTCTTCTCCTTTACACCCGCAAAAACATATCCACAACTCCTCAATGAAGGAGTTGTGCTTCACATGCAGACCTTCCTTCACTACACCCGTGGACTCTTCTCTACAACACCCCACAACCTTATTCTTTGTTGTTCCCGAAGACATGTTTCTAAAACTCCCCCACAAAATTTTATTTGTAGTATCCCCATGGACCTCTGCTCCATGGAACCCACATAACTTTTATGAGTTGTGCCATGTACTTTCCTTCACAACACCTTTACACCCTTCTATGGAGTGATTATCAGGCTTATTCTTTGTTGTGTCTATGGACCCATGTCCATGCTTCCTCATGGGATTCTCTTCGTGGCACCCCTACAGACCTCTTGTCCATGACACCCATAGTTTCTAGACATAATCTACCCACATGTTCTTCTAGTGTAGTTAGTCCATGTCATACCTTCCCCCCTTGGCCCCATGTCCCAGGTGGGGTCCACCTCGAATTTCCCAAATTTGTGGAATTTGGTAATTGCACAAGATTTTAATTCCACACTAAGGGTGATTATTTTGAATTAACTTGAAATTACCTCTACCCACTTATTCATCACTTAACATAACTTGATTTCTCTAGAATTTCTAATTTCTGCCTATAAGTCAAGATTTTCCGGCCCATATAGTTTCAGTGCTGCAACGAGAAGCTCTTATACTACTTTATCACATCCAAAGATACCTTGGCGAATTTTGAGGCTGCCTTAGAAAAATTATTTCTCTCTATTACTACCCTGTGAGTGTGTCATTATAAATTTCACTTATAGACTTTAACTAACATAATGAAACATGCTAATTTTAAGAGGAAATACAAAATTCTTGTGCACCAAAATCCTTCTTAACATGTTGATTTTCTCATACTATTGTGCACAACAAGTAAAAAAATTAACATGTGTTGAGAGGCATCCAATTTAATAATTCAAAGTGAACCATTTCATTAAATTCAATATAAATCATTTATCGTTCATAGCACAAATTTTGCATAATCATAAACAACAATAAATTAACAAGTAAACACTTATCTTCTCAATGATCTTTCCAAGCAATTAGCTATGGAAGGACAATGTTCCATTGAAGCATAGGCACGCCTCCCCTAAGTTGGGCTATATATCCACTAAGGAGGAACTACACAACCTCACTTAGTCAAAGAGGGATATTATATTTTTACACTATTTTATAGTCAGAGAGGATTATATATTCATCTATACTTTGAATTATTGTAGGGTACACTCACCTTTTTGACTTGGAAACTATATTTTGAGA
>LPNX010256609.1:382243-519644 GCA_001517045.1 Pseudotsuga menziesii | reverse complement strand
AGATTTTTCCAATAATGCCATCCACAAACATGTAAATAGTAGACCTGACTGTTAAGAACATGTGTTTTGTTCTGGGAAGTTATAAGTCTAAAAGAGATAAGCTATGTATACACTTTCACCCTTATATTAGAGTATATTATTATTATTTGACTTGTCAAATTAAAATTAAATGGATAAAGGTCCTCTAAAAGTCGAGGAGCGTCGGCCTTAAGTGAAGAATATGGATGGTGGTATGAGAGTTGATCCTATTAATTTGATCAAAGTGTCATTTTTGATATGATTCAAAACTAATAGAGGAGTAATAATACGCTTCATTGTGTTGTGGGTGATCTTTGATCATACACATTAATTTTTCAATTACGAAAATGGAAGGAGAAAGCCGAGGACAACAAGAAGAACGTGGTAACTCGAGTGCCAGCTCACCCATGTCTCTCAGTAATGAATATCATAATGGTGACAAGATGAGTAGAAATAGAAATATGGACAGCGGTTAGGTCAGAGAGCCAAGTCCATCCTCATCCTCCTCATCAGAGGGATCTTTTTACACTCAGATAACCCACATGACTTATTACATTTGAGTAACCTATGTACCATGCTAGGGATCATATTTATAGTGGAATAACCTGTCTCGAGACAGATTACGTCCAAGGATAACCTACGAGCTTTGCCAATACTGATTACATCTAAGGACAACCTATAGGACTAATTACGTCCGAGAATCCTACTTCACTAAGATTTTTTCTTCTCAGAAAACTTGTCTCATTTCCCATGTGAGATATTATCCATCTCCTATTTCTAGCATAGAATCATATGAGCACTGATTACATACAAGGATAACCTGCGAGCTTCACTAGCACTTATTGCATCCAAGGATAACCTACAATCCTGATTATTTCTAAGAAACATGTGATCTTTGCCAGGATGTTACTCTCAGATAACATGTCTCTATAGCTATGGTAGAACACATCACTCCCTCTTTTGAGGGGTCTCGACATGGATCACACCAAGTGTTTCTATGAAGTACTCAATATTTACTTTGGCTAGAGGCTTGGTCAACAAATCGACTATCTGCTCATTCGTTGCCACATATTGGAGATTCACTAATCCTCTCTGCACCATATCCACGAAATAGTGGAACTTGATCTCGATGTGCTTTGAATTGTCATGGAACACAGGGTTTTCCAAAAACTTCATGCAAGTTCAATTGTTGCAGAAGGTACAATTCACATTCAACTGGATATCAAACAAGTCAGACAGTAGCTTTCCCAGCCACATTGCCTCGCAACTAGTCGAGAAAGCATAAACATACTCTTCCTTGGTTGTACTCAACACCACACATGATTTCTTCCTACTACACCAGGAGATCATGCTATACCCAAAACTGAAGCAACAACCTGAAGTGCTCTTCCTATCAGTGGTGCTACCTTCTCAATACAAATCAACATAACCATGTAGGTTAATATTTAGATTCGCATCATATTTGATCCCATAATCCACTATACCTTTTAGGTACCTCATTGCATGCTTTGCAGCTATCAGGTGAACATGTCTCATATCAGATAGGAATAGGCTTAGGGTGTTCACCGCAAAGCATATGTCTGGACTTGTATTCATCAGGTACATCAAGGAGCCAATCATATGATGATACATCATGGAATTAAATGACTCAAATGAAGTATCACTTAGAAGCTTCAAGTTAGAGTCCATAGGTATGGTTATTTCCTTGCAGTCCAACATTCCGAATCTCTTTATAATCTCCACTACATACTTTCCTTAAACAAAAAATTTCCCATTTTCACTCTACCACACCTCCATGCCTAATAATTAGTGCATCATACCTAGGTCATTGATATTGAACTATGTAGCAAGTGTCCTCCTTGCATATTTAATGGGTTCCTCTTTTCCTATTGTTATAGCCTAAAATGACACATCTCTTCCTGTGACCACTTTCCCATGATTTTGTTGCATGTCGACACTTCCATGATGACACTTCATGAAATTCACTGAAAAAACACCTAACCTAGAATTCACGACAAAATTGCTTTGTCGTGAATTTTGGCAGTGGAACAATATTTTGTTGTTTGGATTTTGTAGTTTTTACTCTTATTTAATCGATGGTTTTATATTAATGGTATCTTGCTAGTTACTTTGTATGATAATTTTATTAGCAACCCAAATTCATATAACACTTTATAAATATATTGATGTGAAGAACTAACTGAATTAATGCTATTGTTGATTACATTCACTCCAATGAAACTACTTGAAGATTGTAATATGGATTTGACTTGCTGATTACTTGGGTGTCTTATATAACTTATTTGAACCTGGACATGCTTCTGTGGAAATTTTTCTATGGCTAGGCACAAAACATACCACATAAACAATGACACCATAAACTACATTTGAGTTGCAAGTCTTGACAAAACATTGAAACTGTTTTCTAGTTCTGATTGTTGGCTTCAACATGATTTTCAGTTGTGCTATTTGTTTTGGTTACGCATGACCCTTAAGTTTTAACTGTCATATCCTTGTGTTGTTTGTGGTGTTTTATATAAGTCTTGAGAAGAAATTTCCCATCAAGCATGTGGCACTCTTTGCAGGATTTTGTATATTTTGGAATTTGGGTATTTATTATGGCTATAATTTTGTTTACTTCCTCAATCTGATTTTTTGAAAATTGATGTTCCAAGGATCAAGTATCATGGAATGTGTAGTCACAACAAAAATGGTTTCTGGGAGACTTATAGCGGAAGATTCTTATCAGACAGGGGTGAGATTTCTTATATATGAACAAATATGATGTATTTTATGAGTAAAGAACTCCACATATTATATATCTTCAAAAAAAATTGATTCAAATGAAAATATGCTCTGCTGAAATAAAATTGTTGAAACATTCATTTGTCTACATCATTTCATGAAACACAAGAAAGTATGTAAGAAACACAAGTTTATCATTTAACTGACTAGTATTTTGTTTTCCAATCATGGATATTGATTATCATATTTCAACTTGTTAATCTTTTACATGCAATAGTTGTCTTGAGTACATCTCTTTCACTGTTCCCTGTAGCTTTTTCTTTCACTAGTAGAAGGAACCATATCCTAATCATTTTGTGAGTTTCTCCTTTGTTTTTCTTACATCATAGAAAACATTCTATCAACTATGTATGCGTGTTGAATACAATTATATCTTAATTGAAATGTTTCTTTCTCCCTTTCAGTGGTATCCTAAAACTGAGGCCTAAACATAATAAAGGAATGTTTTTTGTCTACAGATACAACTTTTAAAATTTATGTTTGCACTTATGTGCCTCCTCTCAAACCCCGCCCCAACTGTAGTGCTTCCTTTTTCCTTTGAAGAATTTGTTTTTTCTAGAATTGGTTACTGTATTTTAGGAAAAGATTGGAGTAAAATTGGGTGAAAAGATTGGAGTAAAATTATCATTAAATATTTCTTGTGTCATTCTTAGAATCTTAGGTCTATAAGAGTTGATGCCAAATTTACCTTTGAAATTCATGCAGAGAAGCTACATGATTTTGTCGTTCTAAGATTAGTTTGTTTCGTCATGTTTCTGCTCAACATGTTATTTACACTATATTGATGCTATTTCTATACTTTTCTAGTTTGTACTTAGTGAGTCCTATTGACCTACTCTTGTGGTCATTCATGGATATTAGAAAATAATCTCATCTTATCTATACTCTATTATGCAATGGATATTCATGGTTATCTTTTACTGGATGGCTACTTATGGTGTTGAAGTTAAATGCACACTTTATCTCAATTCATAGCTATATTTTAGTGGATGGTTACTTATGGTGTTAAAGTTAAATGCAAACATAATCTCTTTTGTATTTAATCCATTGATGTGCATATGTTGATATATTCATTTATTCAAGTAAACAATGTCCAATGTCAAAAAAGACTTTTTTGTTTGAAAATGTTTTATATTAACAAGTAGATATTTACAGAGCTCTAAAAGAAAGGAAATTAAAATAATTCGGAAGAGTGTGTAATCTTAGGGTACAACAAAGATTCTGAAATAAGAGATCCATTTTGCATTGGTTATGAAAAGAGATTGAAATATAAGGACGTTTATTAGATTCCCGGTCGTTTTCATGATTTATTTTGAAGTAAATCCATTACAAGGGAAATAATTTTTTTAACCTGTGTTAGCTTTGCACATATTTTGACTACTAAAATTTTGCATTTGTCCTTCTCAATGCTTACACATTTTTTCATTTTATATGATTTTGAATTTGATGCATGCGTTTATGTTTCTGTATGGAAGGTAAAATTAGAATCCTTCATAAACAAGGCTATTGTTGTTGCTATATGTTGGAAAGTTAGTAAATTAGTATATTCCTTTGTTTCCTGCAGATGGTGAGAATGACATCAACTACAAATATGGATATCTTTTCTAAACAGACAAAAGATTACATCTTGTCTTCCATAAAAGCTGCTTATGAAAGAGTCAATATTTGAATTTCCATCTTTAATCTTAATTTTATAAAATGATTTATGCTATGTTTTACACATGTTTACATCATATGGATTTGATATACATGTTGTTATTGTAAAATTATGGTCATGCATTATAGGATCACTATAAAGTTTGAAACAACACTATGCACCTTAAATTTATTCAACAATAACTTACTATTGGAGAAACTAAAAGAACATTTATCAGAGAGAAATATGTTTTAGTGTTAAGTCTAGAGGTCGGTGTAACTTCAAGTGGCCCGACCTGATGAAAGACACCTTATATCTTAATTTAATTTGTTAATAACAAAGTTGCATGGAAACATATGTGGATTGGCTATATTTTTTTTAAATGTCAGGATTTGGATACAAGGAAAGGATACACACACACATGTATGTATGTATGCATATGTAGAAAAAAATCATGAACTAGAAATATAAAAAATCTAGATATCCAAATATATTTTTCTTCAAATTCCTCTCACAAACTCAGAAATGTAGACCACTATAGAAGGAAGGAGATTGAAAAACACTTTTCCAAATAATTGTTTCACCGTATATTGTAATTGTGGATATATAAATGATAATATTATTTGGATGATATATTGAACTATTCTATTTGTTGTTACTAAATAATATTGTATGGGGGTTTATTTGAATAGACTATGAATAGGATCATACTCGCAGTTATGCACTATTCTTCAATTTTTGTGAGATTTTTCAAACTTTGCGTTTTGGGTGCCTTGCACTAATGAAAAATAGAGAGGTTTCCATATCATCAATGTGGCGGGAACAATTATTGTGATAAATAAATGAAAATAATGGAAGATAAATGATGTAAAAAATAAGACTGTAGTAAGTATATTTTTCTCTCGGGAATTGTTGATGGCTAAAACTAAAATCACCAATCAAAATAACAACATAGAGTACATTGAACTACAAACTCATACAACCGATAATATGAACAACAAACATGCAAATATAAACCCTCAAAACAAGATCACTATTTTTATATTGACTCTAATAGTAAACCAGAAATTCTATAGCTCAAAAACTTAAACTCCCTAACCACCATACTAGAGCACCCTGCTTCTCCTTCATACACTAGGAAGAATATAAGGTACAATGGATCTAGAGTCATGTAGCAGGGATTTCTCCCTTACTACAGAGCAGGAATGGCTACCTTCCATGTATAGGGCGGAAGGGTAGGGTTCCTGGTTGTGGTGCAAAAAAAATGAAATAGAAATGAAAGAGAACATAAAGAAAAACCCCTTTGCACATAAGGTTATGGGTTAAGCTCCAAGACCTTCCATACAACTCTTAGAAAACCCGAAGACCTGTAAGCAAACAATGGAGACCTGCAAGAACATGTTAGGCCATAAACCTGAAAGCAAAGATATGTTAGAAAAACTAAAATAAACACCATAAAACAGAAATTATACCTTCTTTAGGTGGAAATGGGCCACCATGCCCTAGCTTGGGAGATCACCTCTCTTAGGAATGGGGGAGCTATGGCTCAATGGGAGAACAGATGAGAGGGAGAGTGAATGGATTGAGAGGAAAATGGTCTCAAGGAACTCACTCAGGGAACATAACAATATGCAAAGAGGGAATGTTTTGAGAGCGACCCTCACCCCTCTATTTATAGCTTTTTTAGGGTTCTAAGCCCCTGGTCAGGGCTTTAGCCCCTTTCGCTCAATATTTAGCTCTTTTGGGGATTTTAGGCTTCTTTGAGGGGTTTTAGCCCCTATGAGAGCTATTTTGTCTCTTTTTATGGGATTTTAAGCCCTTTTGTATATTTTTGAGACTTTTTGAGGGTGTGGGGGTCAAATGAGGGTTGTGTATGGGTGTCCTTGGGTGGTGTAGGCCATGTAGAGCTGAGTGAGGGATTGTTTGGGTTAACATATTCCCCCCTGATGTGTGAGGGCAGGAGCTCATCGTATGGCCGACGGACATCATAGGTTTTTTTGGGGAGAGGTGGTGCTTCCTAGGCTGGGGCATGGTAGCTTTTGGTTTTTGTATTAATATGGTTCCCATCAATGGGTGCGATACAAATAATGTGTGACATGTATATGGACAAGGCAGGAATCCACATGCTCGTAACAATGTCAAAATAATAATGTGATCTATGCTCTACAATAGAAGAGCTGATCATGTGCAACTGATGATACATAGTGGTTTCCTCAATGAGAGGTGGAATACAATACTGATTTGAAGAACTGCTACATTAGACCCATGACATTCTCATGGAATGCTATATCTTCATGACTGATAGCCTATTGGATCTGGAATGGTACATATTTTTATGGACTCACTGATGGAGAGTCAGAGTCTTTGTGGTACAAGTATCCTGCATCAATCATAAATCTATATAGAAGCACTACTGGGGCTTTTGAACATTGTTTCCAATGCAACCCGGAAATCACAAGGGACATAAACCTATTTAGGTCCCTCGAATAGACTCATCATTGTGCTAGAGTCAGGTGACATCTAGGGTCTTCGACCAAATACTGCACTGACCAATACCCTATATGAATCTCATGCAACGGTGCGATGATGTAGTTGGAGTAAAGCACGTGAGCAACAACCATCCCGAGAGGCATTAAGGACTCCTCTCAATTGGTTCAAGGAACTCATCAATGAGGTTAATGAAACCAAGATGTAGGGACCTCTGGGTCTATCCTATGGAATATGTGTGTTGTTGTCGACAGAGGGAGACCTGCCTCTGGTCAAGGAAATGGTGTTTCCTTGACCAAAAGTGCAAAGGGGGTAACCGGAAGATGTGAGACAATATGAGGACTAAGCCACTGAATGGGGGGGGAAGGGAAAGAGTTGAACAGGGGCAGAGGGAGTGTAGTAGACTCAAACTTCCTTTGTTTAGAGTATGATGGTAGGGCAGCCTAGGAAGCAAATGAAAATGACTTATGGGAATGGGATCATAGCTATAATACCGGGAATGTCACTGCAGATGGGAAATACTTGGGGGAGGTAGATAGTTGTGGTACTGGTGGGATCCAAGGAAGACACATTGCAGAGCACTCTGAACAAAGGAAACCCAAAGTGGGAATTCTTCCAAACTATTATCTGTGGGGTGGTGTCTAGAGACACAATTGTGGTACGATCTCGTGGATTTTTGGCAAGACCGAGAAAGTAAATGCTCGATGGTGCTTTCAATTTTAGAGAGTCTGAAAGCACAAAGAAGACTCCAGTGGAGGCTCTTTTTTGTCAGTAGTCTCCTGTGCCTAAAAATTGATAAAATTATACATAGGAGAGCTCTCCCATCCTGTAGAGGATGAGATACTTCTTTACCGTTGGTAGTCCAATTAGGCCAAAAAAGGTTAAACCTATACTAACTCGATGATCATTTAGATACTTTTACGGGAATGAATGAAACCAAGTTTGCTTGACAATCTTTTCTTGCTGAGAAGGATGGAAAAGAGCTAAACGACAACCCATCATGAGATTTTTCATAAATTTTGGCCCCTCTTCCCAAAAAAGCATAAAAGGATGCAAAGGGGAATGGTCTTGGCTTGAATATGCCAAGGTGGTACTTTTCATTTGATGGTCTACATACTCCGCAAAAGGAGATAAACGAGACGATGTAGACGCCCTTCCTATACTTTAATGAGCAGGAAAGGAAGCAGCTGCACTTAGCCATTTTTTCATTCTTTTAGGAGTCAGAAAAGAGCTTAAAAGAAACTCTAGTATGGTCAACCGATTGCGGTGGCACAGGTGGTGCCCCATGTTGGGATGGCAGACAATGGTCCAAAGATCATCCATGCAGTATGGATGGAGTAGGTGGCTCTTAATCATACCAATACATGCACGGGATAGATCGCGGTAGAGGCATGCAAGTCAATGCGGAAGAGGCACTCAAACCGAAGTGGCCATTGGGCAGAGGTCAGGAGAGTTGTGTGTGAGTTGTGGTGGATAGAATTGACTACATGTGATGTGAATGCAAGTCTGGAGGCATTTATATGCCAAATGCATGCAAAGGAAATGATCCGTCCTCTGGACAATGGTCCGAAGATCCGTATAAGGTGCGATGGATGGATTAGACATCTATATGCTAAAAATCAAAATGATGTGTCTTACAGGTGGTGGCCCGAAAACCCGCATGAGTGGCGGTAGGAAAGTGTGATGCAAGTACAGGTACAGAGACACTTGTATCACCATGATGTGGCTTGTAAATCGATGTAACTTCTGGGAATCGGTCCCAAAAAGTACTTGTTAAATATGAGACTATGGTCTCATAAGGAGATAGAGGGAGGAATTCTGAAACCAGTGGCACAAATGGCATCTAAAACGGACTCCATATGGTCCTATTGTGTCGAACAGGAGAAAATAGGTCAAATGGGGCCTATATAAGGGTGGGGACCACTTTGTGACATGTCATTGTCACTGTTCACTGTAGAGTGGAGAGGTGGGCCCTAGATTTTATTTTGCTGGTTTCTCCTATTTCGACCGGTGGTTTTGAGTTCTGCAACTTGCAGGTAAGAGCTCTTGCAAAATCTATCCCTTTTGGTGGTTTACATTTTGAATTTTGTCACCTGAAGGTCCTATATGAGCCTGTTGGGATTTGAAGGAGCCAAGTCGCACCTTTCAAGGGAAAAAGAGTGACCTGGTCACACTTGTGAGGCATTTTTTAGTGATCTGGTCACTCATTTTGGCCAAATAGGTGCGACTTGGCCCCTGGGTGACATTTTTTATTTTAGAGCAGTGGCTAACAGCTGTGTTTTGCTTGTGCAGGATGGATGAGAATAAGTGGCGTGAGAGAGACTATAAGGACCTCTGGGAGGTGGCATTGCAGGACGGGAATGTGCGTGCTACACTAGTCCATTGTGGTTTACTGAAGTTCATGTGGATACCCCTCATGAAGAGCTTGCGTTTGTTGCTGCAAACATTGGTGAGATTTTGGGATATCGGGGAGGAGGCCTTCCTCTTCTAGGGCCAGTGTATCGAGATCACGTTGGTGGATGTATACTTCTTGACTGGGCTCCCTATGTTGGGATTTGTTGGTGACTTGGTACCAGTACTATCTCAAGGGGAGACATTGGAGGAGCTATGTGACAAGCACTATTACGCTACTACGTATGTGAGTGGCTCACACGTCTTGATGTGTGACATTGAAAACCTGTCGATAGGGGAAGTGGTGACATTACTACTGTGTATATTGGGTTCTACGGGGAGCCACAAGATATCTGGAGGGAAGATGTAGTTGGTAGAGTGTGCTACGAGGGGCACCTACTATGGGTGGGACCAGATGTAACTTCAGGCTGTTCGGCATCAGCTGAACAATGTGAAGGCCTCTGGGATAGGCTTTTGTTTTGGGTCCTTCTTATGTGCTTTCTTTTTTGAGAAAGTACCTACTTTGCATCAGCACCGGGTAGTGTGGGATAGTGGTCCGCGGGAGCCACGAATGCGCAGGTGGTGCCAGATGATCGTATGAGGGTGGTGGTAGGGTGGGATCTTCTTCACTAAGGAGTTGCTTGAGCAGTGGCAGCAACTCCCAGTGATTATTGAGGAGTACCCTTATGTGGGTATGGATTATCGTGGGGATCCCGAGATGTCCCAAGCTCCTGGTCAGGCCTAGGGACCAGCTAGTATATATGTGTGATGTCTTTATGCTCATCTTTATACATAGTGTAGTTGAGCTGATTGATGATTATATGTATAGATTGATGGTGTCTTCATTTGTGTATGCATATGTTGGTCCCCACCCGCTTCCCGAGTATCATAGGTGAGTGGTTGTTATTGTAGAGGCGGCAGTTTTTGCAAGGATCCCTCGTAGGTGATGGCGAGAGGTGGATGATTTTATGTCGTATCTGGAGTGGCTTGTTGATGGGATCTTTGATGATGGCTGGCAGCATTTGACCAATGATATAATTGCTTCCATTCATAGTTTTCCTCCAAAGTGGACCTCTGTGATGAGGAGGGTGGCCTTGGCCTGTGATTACCTTCGTCGAGAGGCGATTGGGGATCTTCCTGCAGAGGATGAGTCTTCTGAGGAAGATGATGATACTAAGATAGATGATGAGTCTTGGTTAGATTAGCAGCCAGTGGGGCTTCCCCTAGTGCATTGGTGCACTTAGAAGTTTTTGCATCGCTATCTATATTCAGCTGAGAAAGCATATGTTGCTTCTGATTTTGTACTAAACATATTGTGGACATGCGACTTATCTATCTATATATATTTTTGACGCACGTGGATGCGCTTTTTATGGTTTTATATGTGAGTCTTTTTATGATGATGTGAAATGCAATACCTAGATGATGTATTTTTACAGTTGTGTGTGTGTTTTATATATGATTATGCATGATGTTGTGGTTGTATGTTTCCTATATGTGATTATGAATGTGCCAATTTAGAATGTCATTAGCCATTCGATCTACTACACTATTGAGGTTTCTGGGAACATGTGTGAATGTAATGGATTCAAATGTTCTAACCATCTATTTAGTGCATAGGAACTTTCTAAAGAGGTAGATATCGCGTACTCGGTAGTAGTTGTTCAACTAGGATACAAGCAGCTGGGAGTCTAGGAAGACATCGAGATGGTAAACACCTAGCTAGAGAGAGGTGGCCAAGAGGCTGTTGACACCATCATACTCAGCCTGGTTGTTGGTCACACTGCCCATGCATATCCTATTGATATGGATCAATTTGTGCGACAGGGAGTAGATGACCCATGCAGCCGAGGCGAGGTCTGGAGACCATCTGCTCGCTCCATCAGCAAATCCGATGTACCAGTCAGAGGTAGGATCCATCTGGAGCAATGAGGGGAAACAATACATAAGACTCACTTTTAAAAATGTGTAAAACAAAAGAGGGAAAAGACTATATTACAAGTTACACCACCATCACTTAAAGAGGTGATGTTAGAGGGAAATTGGTTTGGACTTTCAGGGGATCAACAGTCATTCCTTTGTGTGACACAATGAACCCTAGGAGACAGCCCATTGGGACACAGAAAAAACACTTGAAAGGGTTCAAGTGGATTTTGTACTTGTGACATCATCAAAAGGCTAGCCACAAGTCGTCTATGTGTTGTGATTTCTTCTATGACCATGCAATGAGGTTGTCAAGATAGACCAACATGATGTGGATGAGATCACGGAAACAGTGTGTCATGGCACGCTGGAAGGTGGTTCCAGCCACCTTCCAGCGTTTTTCAGACCAAAGGGCATTACTTGATAATAAAATGTGCCCCACAAGGTTGTGAATGCATTCTTGTAATGATCTTGTTTCCGGATCTGAATTTGGTTATATCCGGAAAATCCGTCCATGAAGGAAAAGACCTCATGTCCGGCGCATGCATTGATAATATGATCGATGAAGGGTGTTGGGAAGTTGTCTTTGGGACATGCCCCATTTATGTCGTGGAAGTATGTGTGAACATGGATGGTACCCTATTGTTTATTCTTGGGAACAGGATTAGAAACCCAAGTGGTGTACGCAATGGGGTAAATGAAGCAGGTTGTGCGTAGCTTCTCTATTTCGGATTTGACCACAGCTGCTTTGGAAGGATGGATGGTCCGTTTCTTTTGGCATATGGGGGCCACATCAGGCCATGTGTTGATGTGGTGTTCCATGATGGATGGATCCAACCTAGGAATTTTAGTGTAAGACTAGGAAAAGATGTCGTGGAATTCTTGGAAGAGAGATTTGTAGGAAGTGACTTCCTCCAGGGAGCAGGATGCCCCCAGCATGATTTCTTCAACAACCTCTGGATTGGTTGAGATGTTGATTTTGATGGTTGGTGAGATGTTGTCCATGTTCCCTTATTCAAAGGTGTCTAGTGCCAGAATGGAGTTTTTGAACTAGTCGACTTTACCATGAATGAAACCTTTGGTTTCCACGGAAAACTGGTCTGACTGCAACACAAGTTCTTCGGGGAGAAAGAACGAGCGATGGTGCATGTCATCCCATGGGTATTCTGGGGTGGTTAAGGCTTCAAGTATCTCCTCATCATTGTGGAAGAAACAAAGATATAGGTCTGATGGACTGTCATTGGTGGTGGAGATAAGAGGGTTGCTAGAACTGGACATCATGTAAATGGATACGGTGTCCAAAGAAGGAGGTGGGGGTGAACTTATTCGATTAGGGTGATCTCAGATTCAAGGGAATGTTGTCAAAGTTGGCTAAAGCCATTAAAAACTCAGACAAGCCTTGGCAGTGGTGAGAATAGTGTCCATACAAAACACATAGGGCACAAGCATGGTTTGTTCTCAATGACTTGTTTCTCACTATTGTCCCGCTTGGAAGTTCAACCATGAGGAGGTTTTCTGTTGTATCCATGGCATCCAAATGCGCACGGATTATGGGAAGCTCAGGGTAATTTTGAGTTGGATGGCCCTATTATTCATAGATGATGCAAGGGGAGATCTGTCGAGGTTTAGTGGTAGCTTTCACATTTTTTCCCCTGGCCCTTTTTGGGTGGGGTGGTGTGGGTGCAGGTGTGGTGGTTGGTTTTTGCGGGCCGGGTGGAGGATGAGATTCAACCACAATGGGTTGCATGAGGGTTAAGACTACCTGGGGCATTGGTGGTTGATCTAGTGGATCTAGGTACCACACAAGAATTCCCAATGTAAAATTGGGTAAGTTTAAGGTAGCCATTACTGGTTTGCTCATGACACCAGGCAGGGGAAAGAGGAAGGGAATTGTGTGTACTGGGGAGGAGCCCAGATAAATCCCTGATGGTTGTATGTGGGGATGAGTTTGTGGTTCCAGCTGCGTGTAATTTTGTGGCTGCGAATGATGTTGTGGCTATTGTTGATGTTGTAGCTATGGACGATGTTGCGGTTGCGGTTGGGGCTATGACTGCGGTTGTTGTTTGGGTGTAGCAGTGCTGGATGAGAGCATGCACAAATCCGCAGTTCATTTGGTGTCGATGGTAGTGACACTAAGGGGAAACAAATTTTCATGGTGGTATTGGCAAACAACCTAGGGCCCACATTCAACAATGGGGAGGCTAGTATGTTGTCAACCATGGTGTTGATCGCAGGGATAACATTGGCAGGTGTGGTCAGCCCTTGTGAATCAATGGTGTTGATCGTAGGGATAACGTTGGTGGGTTTCGTTAGACCTTGTGGATCATGATAAGTTAGTTTGTCAACCATCACGATTTTCCCTTCATGGGGGAACATCATGAGATGGAAAAACGTTGATGCTACTACTCTCATGGTGTACATATAACTTCTTCCGAGGAGAAGGTTATAGTCCAATTGAGCATTGACAACCTCTATGTCAATCAGTACTATTTTCCTAGCTAATGTGATAAGGACGTGGGGGAGGATTCCTTGGGATTTAATGGGATGGCCATCATAAGCCTGCAGAGTTGTAGAGGATGGTTGCAGAATTGGGGATCCAAGCTTCTGCCAAACTAGGGTAGACATAATGCACGTGGATGTCCCCTCATCCACTATGCACCAGTGCATGACCAAATTCTGGATAGACATCGAGATTTGGAAGGTAATGGTTGATGGCATCTGTGATTCTCCATTCTCTGTGTCGAATGTGATCAACTTGGAGTCAGAGGGGTCCATGACACCAAGGGCAGATAGTAAGGCTTTCCGCTGCGTTGGGCAAGTTTTAAGTACCTCAAGAGTGGACATGGTGGTAGGTGTTTGGGCCAAATCATCCACGATGTTGTAGCTAACATTAACTCTAGCCGTGGCGTTGTTGGCAACCCGGCATATGAGGGGACACGTGAAAGGGGGTAACTGAAGAGGTGCATTTGTTGTTTTAGATGTATATGCCACTGATGTGTCAATAGGTTCGATGTTGGTTCCGTATGGATTTTGTCTAGTTTATAAATTGACCTCTTCTGTTGTCATAGCTAGTAGGTGATGGACACTTGTTTTTTCCATGGGAGGTGCCCTTGGAGCATTGGGATTGGGTTGTGGAGGGGGTGCAGTTGCCACTAATCCTTGGACTAGTAATGGGTTTTGGAGCACCATAGGAGGAGGTCCTGGTGGTGCTGGGTTGGGTCAGGCTTGGGATATTGTATTGGTGGCATGTTGAACCTCATTTCTAATGGTCTATTTAGCATGACCCATGAAGGGACACTCATATGTGTAGTGCCTATAGACCTCACATAGTGTGCATGGTTGGTTTGTACACAACGCAACATTGCGTCTCAGTGCAATTGGTTGTTGAGGATTTTGGGCTAGCCAGTTTGTCGCAGCATTGTTGGGATGATTTGGTTGTTGACCGCCTCCCTGCAGTTGATTGTTGCCTTGGTTTTGGGGTTGGTTATTCTTGGCTTGACCTTGTTGGTTATTGGGGGCTGGCTGGTTGGGACGGTTTTACTGTGCAAACACCTGTCCCAATGGAGCAGGTGGAGCAGGGGAAGGGGCTTAAAAATCTTACATCGGTGGTGCATAGTAGACTTGGGTGGGTGTCAGTGCCACAAATGTGGGCATTTGTCCCGCGTATTGCTGTGTTAGCCAAGCTAATGCCTAGGCCTGCTACGGTGGCGCAGGTTGTGCATAAGAAGTTGTGGCTCCGGACTGGGACATCATTCTTGCATAGTCCAGAGTTTGGTTTTGGTAGGCAACACTAGGGGTGTTGCTTAGTTGTGGTGGTATTGCAGGTGGTGTCGAACGATGTTGTGGTTGGTGCGAGACAGAACCTATGATGCCATCTGCAGCATGGGATTCCCCCAGTGCATAGATCAGATCAAACTACTGGGCTTTCAAGATGGGCTCCTCTTCAGATTGGGAACGTTCAGATGTGACGTCCTTTGCTATAGGTGGTAGAAAGGTTTTTAGGAACCAATCCAGGAAGCTCCTGTCATCAAATGGGATCTTGCACAAACTACGGCGTCGCCACCCCTCATGGATGTGGTCGGTTATGTGGGTTGCAGTATTCTGGTGGCAAGATAACTAGATTTCCACCCCTTCATCATATCTAATGGGGAGTTGGAAATATTGCAAGAACAAGAAAGTCAGGGAGTTGAAATTCGGGTACTTGGCTTGTGGTAGCTCGATGTACCACTTGGCTGCAACACCTATGAGGGTGTGTTGGAATAGTCTAAGCCCGATCAAATCATCTACAATGCTATTTGGTGAGAACCATAGGTGAAATATCATGATGTGGTTTTGGGGGCACTCCCTGCCTTCCCTTCAAACTTGGGAATGTCTGAGGGAAGTTTGGTTGGCATGGGAGGCCAAAAATTTTGATGGCAGATAGGGTCATTTGTTAACCGAGCCAAGTCAAGCAAGTTGAGAGGTGCCATGAAAGGAAGGTTCAACCCAAGGTTGATGTGAGATGGGGAAATAATGGTGGTGGGGTTTACAAGGACATGATGCACCTACGTAACTGAGGGTACTTGTGGCACCATTGTGGATGGGTCAATGCCCCCAAGTGTGGTAGGAGGGGCAGTTAGATGGAAGGGCCATTTCCCCCATGTATCCCAAGTGGGACAGTGTGGGTGGAAGGCATACTGCCCCCATGTGTTACAGGTGTGACAAATTGACTGGTCAATGTGGGTGGTGGTAGCTGGCTTATGACAGTTTGCATGACCATGCTGGGGCCACTAGCAGTGGTGTGGGGTGTGGAGATGGGTCCACTACCAATCACTAAGCCAGAAAATGGATCCAGGTTTGCACCATCCATGGGGTTAGATGGTGCAGTATGCAGGCCTAGCTTAGATTGGTATGATTCTGAGTCTCAACGGTGTTGGTGTAAGGAATCAAACTGTGGCGGGTCTCCTCTCAGGCATGAGGAAGAGTGTGGGGGATCAATCGTGTCTGATTTGTATGTCAAAATGGTGAAATATGGTGATGATTTTTGGACCCCGGTTTTAATGGCTTCCTATTGGATTCATCTGGTCACTTGGCCACCAAGACTGCCAGAAGACAACGCTTGGATTTTTCCTCATGGGAGTGCTAGTCAATCAGTAGGGGTCATTGCCCGTTTCGCTTGGAAATTCCTCTCAGCGACCAGCTACTTTGGGGTTTCCGTGGTATACCTCACAATGAGTTTCTGGGCTGAACCCAGTACTTCCCATGGTTAAGGTAGTCAGGGACTTATGTCCTCAAATATTGTAGATGTTTGACTTAGTTTAAATTATAAATGTTAATGGCTCACTCAGTGTCATGAACAGAGTTTGGTTGTTTTATATGCTATGGTTTGTGTGTATGTCTTTTGTCTTTCTGTTATGCTTAGTGGCTGCTTAAATGCTTTATGAATATTCTGCAAAGTTCATAACATTGTTAATGAAAGTAGTAAATGATTATCAGAAATTTACACATGTACCATTTGTGAATATGAACTATGATAGCATGACTAGGTGACTTCCTTGCACCTGTATTTCTCTTCAACCAGGAAAGGGTGCTGGGCTCTCAACATAATGGGACTAATCCCATCCGTAGATCCACAAGTCACCCTCTGGATGCAAGGTTGGTCAACAGGGAGGATGCTAAGCGTCGTGAGGCCCCATGGGCCTACTACCCCCTCTACCTTCTAAGTCACCTGTGTTTAGTGGTTTCAAAATATGCCAAGTGAAGTTCCTATTACTCTAAGAGCTTCACCCTTCATCTTATCCCAGAATATCCTGAAGGGTGATGACTGGATAGAGGAGGAAGGGCTAGGAAATATGTTGATTTTAATTATAGTAATTTTTAATCAAGCTTTGATCAAATTCATTAATCCATTAACCATTTCATTTACCATTGATTTACACATGATGTAAATAAAATGAACAAATACTGAACAGAAATAGAAACAGATTTGATGGACAAAGGTGGTTGAGCCGCACTGACAGTCCTTAATTTTTAAAAATCATAATATGAGAGACAGATCGCTCTTTTCGGGTCAAATGTGGTGAGGAGGTCACCAAATTTTCCCAAAAATAGGTGAGGGGGTTGCTCAGAACCTATAGATAGAAGTGAGCTGGCATCTGGGAGGGGGTCGCACCTTTCATGGCAAAATGAGTGACTTGGTCGCACCTTTCGGGCCTAAATGAGCGACCTGATCGCACCTTTCAGCCTGATAAGAGCGACCTACTTCGAGAGGTGAAGTTTTTCTGATCCTGAGCCAGATCCAACTGAAAGTAACTTGTACTATGGAAAAATGGGCTCGGATTAGCCTTGAGGAGGCTCGACAGTAACTAGAAATGCAAAAAAAAATATCTAAGTTAGATTTGACAAAAATTTAATCTAGGGCAAATGAAAATAAACTGCAAAAATAAAACCCAGGGATCCTATGGGATCGACCTGGTATGGTCGTCAGATCTGTAGTAGGGATTTCTCTCTTACTATAGAGTAGGAATGGCTACCTTCCATTTATAGGATGGAAGGGTAGGGTTCCTAGTGGTGGTGCAAGAAAAACGAAATAGAAATGAAAGACAACAGAAATAAAAACCTCTCTGCAGACAAGGTTATGGGTTAAGCTCCAAGACCCTATATACAACTGTTAGAAAACCTAAAGACTTGTAAGCAAACAATAGAGACCTGCAAGAACATGTTAGGCCATAAACTTGTAAGCAAAGATATGTTAGAAAAACTAAAATAAACACCATAAAATAGAAATTATACCTTCTTTAGGTGGAAATGGGCCACCATGCCCTAGCTTGGGAGAACACCTCTCTTAGGAATGGGGGAGCTATGGCTCAATGGGAGAATGGATGAGAGGGAGGGTGAATGGCTTGAGAGGCAAATGGTCTCAAGGCACTCACTCAGGCAGCATAACAATATGCAAAGAGGGAATTTTTTGAGAGTGACCCCCACCCCTCTATTTATAGCTTTTTTAGGGTTCTAAGCCCCTAGTCAAGGCTTTATCCCCCTTTTTTGGGATTTTAGCCCCATTCACTCAATATTTAGCTCTTTTGGGGGGTTTAGGCTCCTTTGAGGGGTTTTAGCCCCTTTTTGGAGGCTTGAGCCCCTATGAGAACTATTTTGGCTCTTTTTAGGGGATTTTAAGCCCTTTTGTATATTTTTGAGCCTTTTTGAGGGTTTGGGGATCAAATTAGGGTCGTTTATGGGTGTCCTTGGGTGGTGTAGGCCATGTATAGTTGAGTGAGGGATTTTTTGGGTTAACAAGTCATAAGAAGCATCCTTAGCTCGCTCTTTGTTCCTTCATTCATACTACTTCCTTAGGCTTCTCGAGTCATAAAAAATGTTCAGATTCTTAGTATTTTCTTAGAATTACCAATGATGCATTATTGGTGTTAATATTGCCCCTTTTCCCAATTCTTAAAAGGTTCTAGCTTAATGTAAGAGTGTCTTATTTACAAGCAGGATGTTGAATGTTTGATTCCTTCGTGCCCTAATGATATTGCAATATTGATATTTTTATTAAAATATATTTTATTATGATTTATTATGGCTATAGGGTGTGTTCAAACCATTTTTGTGTGTTTCGATGAGGGGGCTTCTATACTGAATTCATATGTCACTATATGGGGGTTTCAAAACTACCCTTCTGTGTTATAATGAGGGGGGTTCAAAACATCCCTTGTAAGTTTATATGAGGGGGGTCCATAACCACCTCCAAAGGTTTGTAAAGAGTATTAGGTGAGTTTCGAACCACCTTCGTAGGTACCAATGAGGGGTTTTTATAACCTTCACCAAAGTTTTGTAATAAACACTTTTGTGGGGGGTTTTGAACCACCCCCAAAACTCAATTTTAGCGTCGATATTGATCTATTCTAGAACTGCCCTTAAAAGTCCAAAATTTTAGCGTCAGTGTTATTGGGGGAGGGGGGTTGTTAAGACCACCACCAAAGATTAATAAGATGGATTTTTAGGGGGGGGGTTGAACTTCCCATTGTAGGAACCTATGGGTGGTTCTTAAACCGCCCCCGTATGTACCTATGAGGGGGGTTGGAAACCTCCCCCATAGGTACCTACAGGGGGGTTTTGTAATCGCTCCCAAAGATTTGTAATAAGGAATTTTGTGGGTGGAATTTGTAACTTCGCTCATAGGTGTCTATGAGGGGGGTTTATAAGTGCCCTTAAAAGTCACTTTTGTGGGGGAGTTTAAAACTTCCTCCAAAGGTCACTTTTAGGGGAGGTTTTGATCTCTTCCAAAACCGCCCCTCAAAGTCCAAACTTTTAGAGTCGATTTTATTAGGGGCGTTTTTGTAAAGACAGACTCCAAAACCAAAACCGCCCCCAAAAGTGACTTTTGGAGGAAGGAGAAAACCCTCCCTAAATTCAAATTTGTTGTAGTGTGTGTTGGAACTATGCTTTGGGATTCTTCAAGAATTTCAAGAATCACCAGACCAACCAGTAGAAGATATTGACAAATATTACTTATGTCTCTTGCTCAGAGAACCCTTCCTTGGATATTGAATTATCATTCTAGTGGTACTTCTTGAGAAGCTCTCTACCCTTTTAATTCCTTTACCAAAATTTCTTTGATTACATCCAACATTATCCCTCTAATGAATATCGATGAGGGTCTGAAAGACAGAAGATGAAGGGTCTTGGAATTGGAATCTTTTATCATCTTTTCACCTTATCTATAAACCATTTTTCTTATCCATATCCATGCTCTAATCCATTCTAATGCTCATATATGGGTTTTTATGATCAAAGTGTTTTTCCATTACATGTCTTATTATTTCATTTCATTTTTTACTAACATTAGGGGAATTATACTATGTATTTGCTTTGGATATTGAATCATTTGTTGGGAAGCAACTACAAAATATTTGAGGGATTTTTGTAGTTGTTGTGAAAACTTTACATCATCAATGGAACCTTTACAACTGTAGAACCTTTACATCATTAGAAAAACCTTTACATCAAAAACATAAATTATGAGATGTAGAACCTTTACATTAGCGGCAAAACTTGTGAGCTGCAGAAACTCTACAAAATCTATAGAAGCTACAAAAGGTCAATAATTCAAGTTTATATTCAACCACCAACTTTGGAGAAAGATATTCATTAGGATTAATGGACTTTTATAAATCCATTATTTTATCATTTTTATTATCTCAAATCATTATGTTAAATTAAAGGTCGCAACTGGAGGTGGATATGAGTGCATATTTGGCTTATCCACAAATATTTGAAGATCTCTATATCAAATATCTCATGGACATAAGAATTTAAAAGTTGTAAGGAGACATTTGAGATGAGCTTTGACTATTTTATTTTAGCCAATCTCCCTAAATTCGAATTTGAGTTCAAAGGTAATCTAAATAGAATCTAGTTAACAAAGATCTTGGAACTAGTTTTGAATTAGTTTTTCAAATCCAATTTTTTAGGAAATTGTTGAGGCTATTTTGGATGCTCATTTATTATTTTATATGGAGAACACATATACAAATAAGATCTCCTTCGAGCATTAGTCCTTATAATGATGGAATAAAATTATACTTTCATGTTGATTCAATATAAATCTTAGCTTTATAATTTTTTGTAACATGAATTTATTTATTTTATATTGATCTAGCTTTACTTCATTGCTTAGTTTCATTTCTTATTACATGTCAAGTTATTTTTTCAATTTGATTTTAATCCATAGATTAGTGATTTGAATGTTTGTTTTTAAAATGAATTTTATTAATGCAATAATATTATTTACTACCGTGGATCATAAACATAAACTTGTATTTGGAAATGATAGATTTTAGATTTTATTTTTGCGATTTACATTTTTGTAAAGTGTGGTGAACTTAGATATAAAGTTTACTTTCCTTCATAGTGTGAACGTAGTCTTAGAATTTACTTTTTCCACACAGTGTGATTTAGTTTTAGAATTTACCTTTCCCGCAAGGTGTGAATTAGTTTTTCTAGCACTTGTGCTAATTTTTGGATTTTTATATAGGCGTCTGTAGTGACTTCCTCATAGAAAGGGGTATATCCAAAAAAATCATATATTTGATGAGTTTGAGGATGTTGGAAAGGATTTTCCTATGCTCAATCATCAAAATTGGGATGCCCCAAGGTGCATGAGCTTAGCATGGGCAGAGTAAGATGAACGAAGAGCAAATCCGGCCGCCGCAAGAGCAGGTACCACAGATCAACGGGTACTGAGGATTTCGAACCAGAAGATGTGTGAAGAAAGATAAACTATGAGGGTGTGAAAAATCTATTGTTTGCTGTACATCTTCATGGCCACAAGTTTAGGAAGACAATATCTATGAAGGAGAATCATTTCACCGCCCAAAATTGCATGATAGATAAGCTGGGGTGGGGCTGCGAAATGGTGGAGGACCCCACGGTTTTGAATAGGGGCGATCTGACCAGGGTCTAATTAACGATTCTAGCTAATTTTGTGGCCAGAATGCACATGACAGTTATGGGAACGAGATGATGTGAAATCTAGTAGGGACCCACACCTTTGACGGTGGATATTTCGTGGGATAATAAACCAGCGGTCCTGATCCGTTGCATAAGGGAAACATGCACGAAGGTTATCAAGCGAACAGATCACAAAGAGAGGTAGGGGCCACATATTTGAATAGTTGAGGCCTCTCGTAGGGAATATCTATGGCTGGGATATGTTTCACTATCCATATATGCCATAGGAGATAAGGAGGAAAAGGACTACAGAATAGAAATTAAGGCAGGAAATATCGATGGCTAGGTCACATCCCGGGATCCCAAAGACTATCACCTAATGTGCATAATAATGAGGGACTCCATAAGTGATTAGATGGTAGAGGGTAGGTATGTCCTTTACATGTCATATGACGAGGAAGGAAGGGGCACGCAGAAACAAGATGTACCATGTTAGGATGAGAAGGAATCGTCGAGGTGCTAAATGTCAAATCCACACATCATGAGAGGTCCTAGGGTTGATTACAGGTGAGGCAGAGGGTCACCTTGGTGAATAATATTAGGAGGTCTCAATGAAAAGGGGTGGCGTAGTTGGAATATTCGCATGATGCAATTGGATCAAGAGCCCACGTGATCATCTTTGTTGTCATCATGCCACTTGACAATGGCACATGTGAAGATTCGACAAGAAAGTCGTTGAACTTAATTTCCCAGCTCGATTTAACACCACAGTCGGAGCCATTCAAATATATAGAGAGAATGAATGTTGATGAAGAATGGGATGACTACTATTGGTTAGCTAAGGTTCCTGGGGTCCCGACAAGGGAACTGTTATAGATTTTGTGCTTAGGATACCTATTATCCGGTGTGATCTATTGGTCTATAGATGATGTTTGGAAACCCAACCTCCGCTAGGTATTCATGCATTAACAACTCCAGCCATCAAGGTAAAGATGTCCATCACACTCGAAAGTTTTTTTAATGCTAGTAAATACCATTATGTCCTGATAAATTACAAGAGCACTAGGGGAACATTTCCTTGAGTCCCATTCTTAAGAGAATTCC
Source organism: Pseudotsuga menziesii (assembly GCA_001517045.1). Taxonomy (NCBI): domain Eukaryota; kingdom Viridiplantae; phylum Streptophyta; class Pinopsida; order Pinales; family Pinaceae; genus Pseudotsuga; species Pseudotsuga menziesii. The sequence goes on along the minus strand of LPNX010256609.1, from coordinate 496,849 downwards.
ACTGAAACCTCCAGGTGAGGTCGTAGACACCATTACCAGGATACAAAGTATCCATTCCTAGATTTGGTCAGTCTGAAAGAATGTTCAGACCTGGGGAGAAATGGTGGAAGGTGTTTTTCATCATTGTCCATGACAACAATTGCTTATTCCAATAAAGGTGATGACAAGTCCAAGAAGGTGTTTCCCTGGCATAGCCAATAGGAAGTATTTTCGTCCCAGTGGCAGAAGAAAACAAGAATGATAACCCCATCAAGGATTTAGTGCTCACGATAAATGAGGTTATCATCTCCATGTCTACCCAAATAATAGCATGACCAGGAAATATAGCCATCGGATAGAAACCCATCCCATAAGGAGCACGAACCTTTCTTCTAGCTATGAACACATGCAAAAGATGAACTCAAACATAGAATGAGCATAAAATTCAGAAGCGGAACGAGAAATGATCCAAGATGAGTTAGTAGAAATTTTTTAATGGTGCTCTAAACCATCATTGTAACGCTAAGTGAGGCTGCATCCCAGACGATGCATTGCTATTTTTTATCAAACGTGGTTGTCACGTTGTATTTCCGTTTGTAGGTGTAAATCATGAAGAATCTTCCATTTTAGGAAGTTTGTTAGGATTCATTATGACGATTCGAGATTCGATCCCAAAATTTTGTAACCAAATTGGGGCTCTTTTTCGAGGATAGTCTCGGGAGCCCTTTTATCATAAGTATATCCTCCTCAAAGGAGAATAAAGGTTCGATTGAATTTCATATTTTGTATTCCTCAACATTGGATTTGTACCTCTGTAAACATTTTTTGTAGTAATAAAAATTATTTTCTACGGCTATGAGATTCATCACGGTGTCTATATTTAGTTTGTGTTCTCTGTTTATGGCATTTCCATATGTGTTGATTTCCGTCGAATTCTTTCTAGTTGTATGAAAAATAATTTGTTTCATTAAGTGCTCTTTTCGTTAGATGTAGCATCTGTTATGTCTTTGTAATGGCTGTGATGGAATTAATCCTATTTAGATGCTTTATATCTTCCATTTCCATTACTATGTTATTCTGCTAAAGGTGTTGCAAGGGATTCATCCATAGATAGGTGCCCCTTACTGTACTGGGATTTTCTCCTTTCCTTCTAGCATCACCTAAAAGATATTTGGCTGGATACTGCACTTAATTTGCCTCATAATACAAAGAGAAATCATCATTAATTATCTCTTGTAATGTCCTTGAATGCTTCATAATATGACTCCATCTCCCAATGGTTTTATTATTTGTTTGTATTTCAATCTTTTAATTCATAAACAACTCTGTTACTAGCGGAAATCTAGTCTTATGCATGCTTGTTTAAACAATATGTATATGTGATACAGCTTGTGACATGAGAGATCCCTCTCTGACTACATTGGCTAGAATGAAATCTAAAGATTGGTTTGAAATGGTTACCCATGTGACTTCCTATCGCAACCATAGGAAAATTATAGGGTGCTAACATCTTGGTGTCGTTGCTGGGGAGATAATCGCTATTAGTTCCTTGGGAGAATGACATTGTTTCAGTTCTATGACCTGGTTGAGCAGTCGATCCTAGACACATATTAGTTGTATATGATCTAGAAACTCCACTTTAAATCCTTTGAAGGTGACTCAACTAGGAACATCGACCACCCAGAAGGTGCAAATATTTTCAGAGGTTCCATTGAAACTCTATTGGGAAAAAGATCCCAATATAGAAGGACTGAGAGAGGCATGGTGAAAAATGAGGTACTCCACTATTTTTCTCCAATATATCTTTTCCTTCCTAGTAAATCTCTTCCTGTCCTTCCCTGGGCTAGTCAAAGTAGTTTTCCAATTCTTATCATGATCGGGACAAGACCAAAAGTCTACCCATGTATATCCTTCTTTAATAACTAAAAATACCCCTGTTTACTATACATATTATTTGGAACCAGACCATTCATTCGAGTCTCATAAGAGAAAAAATCATCCCCATGAGATTCGTGATGCCACTGCTGAACATGCACCTTTTACTGAGTCCCCAGATAGGGGCCTCTAACCCTTGTCTGCTACTATGGCCTTATCTTCCATTACTTCAAAGCTTAAACAACCTTCATAATTCCATTCTACAGTCCTTCTTAGAGGCTCTCCTATATCCCTAGCAAAGGCTAAAGGGTTTTCCCCTCTACTACTCCCTTCAATCCTTCATGACCTTCCTCAGGGGTATGCCCAAAGGCTTAAACAATTTACTAGGAAGAAGGGGTATTCAATTGAGGAGCACCTATGATGGTTTGTAGACTGGATAGACCTAGAATAAGTAGAACATGAAAACATTAAGGTAAGCCTGCTTGCTCAAAGCCTCGCTATAGAGGCGAGAAGGTGGTTCACTAGCCTTCTAGACAACTCCATTCTAAACTATCAATCTTTTGAATATTCCTTCAAGGAAAAATGGTAAGAAAATAAAGACCCCAAGAGATTCTTGTCCCAATTCTATTCCATAAGAAGGGAAGAGAGTGAATTTTTCCATGCGTTCTCTGACATATTTATGGAAGTATACAACACTATCTCTACTCAGTTTAAGCCTCCTTCCAGTATGTTGAAGCATTTTATAGTGAATTCACCTTATGGATGAGCGAGAGAAGGTCGATCTCTCTAGAATACATGATAAATTACACCATAGAGGTGGAAATGAGCCTAACTGTTGCTAGGGGGAAGGGCCGAAAAGAAGAAAGAAGAAAGAACGAAGATCTCACCCAGCTTCCTCCCTCTAACACACCAGAGGCCAGGATGAATGAGATGAAGGAGGCCATGGAGAGGTGGATGGATAGATTCATGATGGACCATAACCCCTCTCCCATAATCAATTAGGAATTTAGAGGACCTTTGTTTGTTAAGAAAGCTTAAACTGCACCTAAAGGTCTACAGAAACATATGGGGCCTCCTCTATTGGTGGAAAGGGAAGAGGAAAAATAGTTGAAGTCTCCTCCGCCTCCCAACCCTGTTTCACATGAAGAATACATTCATCAAGAGGAAGGTAACTGGCTACCATTATGCTTTTCCTCATTTCATTTTCTGAAAGAGAGATTAAATGTTTCTAATCAAGCACAAAAAACAAAGGTTAGGAATGATGTCATGGAATTTTTAAGGAAGGATGATGAAGGGAGTGAACATGTAGAAATTGTTGTGCATTCTAGTATTCCCATTTATGAGCACACCGATGAGCATCCTAGGGCCACATAGGAGGGATAGTATAATTTTTTCAATGAAGAAAGCATCTTTCCTGTTGCAAGCCCTGTCTCTATGGGTTTTGACAAAGATTTCAGTCCTCCACTGTATGATAAATATGAGGATGACTACTTAGAGGATGGGGTTACCATGCGGGATACATCTTATTTCGATTCCATTAAATACCATTTATATCAGGAAGAGTTTAGTTCATTGGATTTTATTGGAAATACTCCTTATGAAATGCATGGGGGAAAGTAGGTTTTGGGTTCTGGCATTTCGAGTGAAGAGACTGATGTCTCATGCACAGGTGGTCATGAGATTCCCTTGCATGGTTATTTTGAAGAAAATATTTACAATATGCAGGGGAAGTCACAGTTGGAGCAACAATCTTGGAGCCAACAAATTCCAAGAAAATTTGAAGATGATCGTCGATTCTATGATCTAGTGGTTCGTAGAATAATTTGCTGGAGGATGTCATAACCTAGTGGATGGGTATGTGGAGAAGCTTAGAAATGAGAGTGGTGGGTTGGATATGCCCATTAAAGATCATATGTTCAGCTGTAACCTATTACCATTCAGCTCATCGTCGCTATTTTTTATCAAGCACGAAGAGAAAATTTACCTATGGTGTCATCTTCTTGATTTTCTTCACTAGAAGTTAGAAGTTACTTGACTAAGCATTGATTCTTAGTAGGTAGGGTAGTTAGAAATGAATAAGCTTGGTCTGACGAGCATTTCCTTTAATCATTTATTTTAACTCTTTTAATATTAGTTCAGTTTTGGTTTTCACAGCACGTTGTGGGGATTTCAGGAAGTAATTGGGATTAGCCCAATGGGTCAGGAATGTGAATTATGTATGTTCTTTGCTACCTCAAAAGGAGGATAAAATCCCCAATTTGGAGCCTCTTTTAGCACTTTTGCTAAGTTTTGTGTTTTTATATAGGCGCCTACAGTGACTTCCTCATAGAAAGGGGTATATCCAGAAGCTTTCTATAACTGATGAGTTTGAGGATTCTGGGAAGGATTTTGCTATGCTTGATCAAAAAAATAAGGATTCCCCATGGTGCATGAGCTTGGGATGGGTAGATCAAGAGGAACAAAGAGAAAATTCAGTCGTCATAAGGGCAGGTAGCGTAGATCAACGAGTACTGAGGATTTCACAACGAAAGATGTGTGAAGAAAGTTGAAATATGAGGGTGTGCAAAATTTGTTGTTCACTCTGTATCCCAATGGCCACAAGTTTGGAAAAACTAGATATGAAAAGGAGAATAATTTCACCTCCCAAAATTGCATGATAGGTAAGTCAATGCGGGGCTATGAAATGGTGGAGGGTCCTGCAATTTTGAACGGGGGCGATTTGACCAGGGTTTGATCAACGGTCCTGGCTGATTTCATGATAAGAAGGAGCATGACAGTAAGGGGAATAAGACAATCAAAAATCTCATAGGGACCTAGACCTTCATCGACGGATATTTGGAGGGATAATAAACCAGTGGTCCTAATCCGTTGCGCAAAGGAAACATGCATGAAGGTTAGAAAGCAGACAAATCGTGAAGTGAGGTATGAGCCACATAGTTGAATAGTTGAGGCCTCTCATAGGGAAGATCTACGGTCGGGATCATTTTCATTGTCCAACAATTACATAGGAGATAAGGAGGAAAAGGACTACGATATAGAAATCAAGGTAGGAAAGATCGACGGCTAGGTCCTATCCTGAGATCCTGAATACTGCCACCTAATGTGCATAATAATGAGGGACTCCATAAGTGATGAGGTGGCGGAGGGTAGTAATGGAATTTACACAACTTATGACGAGGAAGGAGGGGGCACTAAGAACCAAGACATACCATGTTAGCATGAGGAGGAATCGACAAGGTGCCAAATGTCAAATCCACACATCATGAGAGGTCCTAGGGCTGATTACAAGTGAGGCCAAGGGTCACTTTGGCCAATAATATCAGTAGCTAAAAATGAAAAGGGGTAGCATAGTTGGCATCTTCGCATGAGGGAATTGGATCAAGATCCCATGTGATCATCCATGTTGGCATCATGCCACTTGATGATGGAGCGTGTGAAGATTTGACATGCACGTCATTGAACTTAACTGCCCAGCTCGATATAGTGCTACAGTTGGAGCCATTAGAAGATATAGAGAGAATGAATGATTATGAAGAATGGGATGGCTACTATTTCTCATCTAAGGTTCCTGGGGGTCCCGATAGGGTACCTATTACAACTTTTGTGCTTAGGATACCTGTTATTTGGTGCACTCTATTGGTCGATAGGCGTGGTTTGCAAACCTAGCCTCAATTGGGTCTCCACGCATTAATAACTCCAGCCATCGAGGTAAAGATGTTCACTGCACTAGAAATTTTTTCTGATGTTGGTAAATACCATGTTGTCCTGATAAAATGCAATACCACTACAGGAACAGTGCCTGGAGTTTTCAATCCTAAGAGCATTCTGTCAAAACCTCCAGACGAGGTCATAGACTCTATTACCGAGATACATAGTATCCATTGCTAGAGATGGTCGGTTCGAAAGAATGTTTAGACAGGGGGAGAAAGGGTGAAAGGTATTTATCATCATTGTCCTTGACAACAATTTCTTACTCCAATGAAGGTGATGACTAGTCCAAGAAGGTGCTATGCTGGAATAGCTAGTAGGAAGGGTTTTCATCTCGGTGGTAGAAACAGACAATAATTATAATCCCATCAAGGATTTAGTATTGAAATTAAATGGGGCTATTGTCACCATGTCTACGTAAATAACAACATGACCGGGAAATATAGCCACCAGATAGAAACCCAACACAGAAGGAGCATAAAACTTCCTTCCAGTTGTGAACACATGCAGAACATGAACTCAAACACAGAATGAGCATAAAAGTCAGAAGTAGAAGCATAAATGAGCCAATATGAGTCACTAGAAAACTATTAAAGGTGCTCCAAAACATCATTTCCATGCCAAGAGAGCCCGCATCCCAGAGGACACAATGTTATTTTTGATCCAACGTGGTTGTCACGTTGTATTTCCCTTTGTAGGTGTAAATGATGATGAATCTTCCATTTCAGCAAGTTTTTTAGGCTTTGTTATGATTATTCGAGATTCAATCTCCAAATTTTGTAACAAAATTGGGGCTCTTTTTCAAGAATAGTATTAGGAGCCCTCATATTATACATATAGCTTCCTCAGAGGAGAATAGAGGTTGGATTGACTTTCATATTTTTGAGGCATCAGCACTGGAATTGTAGCTTTACCAACGTTTTTGGGACTAGTAATGAAAATGATTTTCTATGGTTATGAGATTCATCACGGTGTCTGTATTTAGTTTGTGTTCTCTGTTTATGCCATTTTCCATATGTTGATTTCTACTGAATGCTTCCTAGTTGTACGAAAAATAATTTGTTTCATTAAGTGCTCTTTTCGTTAGATGTAGCATCTGTTAAGTGTTTGTAATGGATGTGATGGAATTAATCCTAGTTATATGCTATGTCTCTTCCATTTCCCTTACTATTTTATTCTGCTAAAGGTGTTGCAAGGGATTCATCCATAGATAGGTGCCACTTTCTGTACTAGGATTTTCTCCTTTCCTTCTAGCATCACCTAAAAGATATTTGGCTCGATACTATACTTACTTTGCCTCATAATACAAAGAGAAATCACCATTCATTATCTGTTGTAATGTCCTTGAATGCTTCAAAATGTGACTCCATCTCCCAATGGTTTTATTATTTGTTTGTCTTTCAATCTTTTAATTCATAAACAACTCTGCTACTAGCGGAACTCTAGTCTTCTACTTGCTTGTTTAAACAATATGTATATGTGATATACCTTGTGACATGAGAAATCCCTCTCTTACTACATTGGCTAGAATGAAATCTAAATATTGGTTTGAAATGGTTACCCATGTGACTTCCTACTACAACTATAGGAAATTTACAGGGTGCTAACAAGTTTTATCATTTAATTTCTAGCATGGCATGAACTGGAATTTCTACAAGTGATTTAAGATTTCAATTCTGTAATTAGTTTTACTGCACATTAATGGGGTTGCTTCGGGAGACAATTGATTCATACTCCTAATACCTACAAGAGGTGTGAGTTTACTTTCATGCCGTGTCCTTTAATTTCATGTCATGTGATTTACTTTCCTTGCAACTTAGTTTCAATTGTTGTTTAGTTGGATAGTTCATTTCCAAGACTATGTAACTCTTCATACCACTATTTGAAATTAAGGTTATTGAACTACAAATTAAAGTATATAAACTAATGTGAAAGGAGATTATGGTTTGCACATACAATGCACGGTAACTTGAAAGTTCTCAACGAACCTGAGTTGACAAATAATGTAAAGCTTCTTAGTTTTTTTCCAAGTAGTTAGAAGATAATTAAAATTAAAATTCCTATCAAAAGAATTAGTTTCTTTATGTTCTTCTTGAGCATTGATTAACCTATCATTGTTTCAACCAAATTTTGGGTAGTGATATATGCTCTCTCCTCCCATTAGATTATGTCTCAACATTTCCCTCTTACCTATTTTCTCCCAGGACATCTTAATCATGTTTATAGGGGTCTTGGGAATCATTCACGATTACCATTTGTTTTCGTAAACTTTTTCCCATTTGTATGTTGTTGCTCTACTATAATTGTTCAAATATTGTCGACTGCAAGCATTATGCATCATAACGATATTTATTAGACATCTTAGTAGTACATGAAATGTCGATAAAATATGTTATTATTTATAATAATTAATATTACGGAATAATTCATAAGGTTCTTAGGTACTTTTTTGTTACATTTATACATTCTGGAAGTACTCCCTATTGATATGTTTTGTCAAATCAAGGTTATAGTCACTTTTCTGTTCAATTTTTTGAAACTTATGAACTCCACTTTTAGAGTCTAATTGTGCACCATTTTTCCCCGCTAGATAACATTGCTAAAACATATGTTTATGCTTAATTATTATCTATGAGTTGAATGTTACAGCCTTCCAAAATTGCTAATTTTTCTGAATTTTGTAAGTTTTCTACAAGTGCAATTATCTTCGGAGACCAACTTCAACCACATAAAGTAGAAAATCTAAAAAGAAATAGAAACATGTTCTTATTAGGAGATGTTATTAGATAGAACAAGGATCACTTAGAAACTGTCATATCTCTAATTTGATGTTCTAGTCATATTCTATAAAATTTTGTAATTGACAACTTTTTCACTTTGACACTTTTTCCTATAAGTTTTTTAGCAAAACTGGATATCTTTTCAACTAAGCATTTTTGGGAAAATTTCATCTCACAAAATTTGTTTTATTTAACGAGTATGTAAAAAGTAGAATTAAAAAAAAATTATGGTTTTTAAATATAGGTCACTTTAGCTCCAACAAGCTTTCTGAAATCCTCAAAGTGCTTCAAAATAGTGGTTTTTAGGGCCTTCTTTCGCACCTTGTCTTAACACCTATTGAAATTTCGATCCAAGATTCCAAAATTATCTACATTCCTATTCAAAAATGTAATGTCCCTAAAATACTTAAATAAAAAAAAATGGTAGGGTCAACATCACTGCTAAGATATAAAGGACATGTTATTCTTAACTTCAGAATTGTAAAAACTTAATAGGAAACAATACCTATGTTCATGTTTTGTTTTTCTTCTCATATGTTATTACCTAGTTTTCCAATTGTGATGATGTTTATTGTCATTCCTTTATATATTGTTGTACTTGTATATTGATGTCTTTTATTTGGTTTAATGATGTTCTTATATTGCTTATTTATTTTGGATGCTTATTATGCTACGAAGTCTTTATTTACTAAATGATGAAGTTAACTTACCTCTGTATCTAAAGGGGAGGAGTGGTTGGATTTTACCTAACATCTCACTCGAAAAGGTAAGGAAATCCTACGGTTTGGGCTTACTTAGTTTTCATGAACTAATGCATGATGTATCTGTGGTTATTGCAGGTGTTATGTCGCTAAGCCTATGCATGTGGGTAAAAGAAAAAGGGGACAATACCTAGCACCTAGAATATTTCTAAACCATAAACACTAAGGGGTTGAGTTGTTTAGTATAAAAACTTAACCAAATTAGACAAGGGAAAAAACTATAGAGGAGGAGTAAAATATAAACTATGGTGGATGTTAGTTGTCACATTAATTATGGCCATGTGAAGGATGTGTGGCTTCCTCCACGTTGGCGCCAACGTAAAACCCATAGCTAGGGTTTTGATTCCTCTCTTTTGAATGGTGAATTCGTGGGAAGGGGGAGTGAGCTCTATGGCTGGGCTTTCATTGGAAGAGGCATCGTGTGCAAGAAAAATAACTAGGTTAAAGAAATAATTGCCAAGATATGTGTTTATAGTCCGTGGTTAAACTCTTAAAATTTATTCCTTTTTAGTAAATGTTTGCAGCATGCTTCTAATGCACATCTGGTTTTGGTGGCAGGTTCAACTTTTGAACAGCTTTGCGACTATGGGGAGGAGTATACCATCGAGCCAACACCTGGTAAGCCCAAGCACACAGGCCCTTAGCTATTTCTTTGGTCGTTAAATGGTGGGATAGGTTATGGGGATTCTCTGACTGTAAATATTATAAAAGGGTTCCCATTTGGAAATGCCAGGGTTTGGTAAAATAATTGAAACTTAGACCATTCGTGGGTTTGGCGTTTTTATGACTATGGCTCGTTCGAGTGTTTTGCAAAGTAGCAAATACTTCGGTGAATTTATTCTGTTTAAATAAAACCTTCTATTTTGGATTTTCATGGTGGAGTTTCTGTTCTACGTTCCTTTTCTCTTTGCTTGTTTAATTTATGAAATCATAGTTAAGGTTTAAATCCTGGGAATAATTTTAATGCTGTAAGAGACACTAGTACAAAATGAGGAATTAGTGACTAGGTGACTAAAAATTCTAGTCACCACAGGTTTTTCAAGTGATTTACTACTAAATATGAGCAATTTTGATTGACCCAACTATAAACGACTAAAATTCATGACTAATTTAGTCACTAGTTAAAAAATATGACTAGATAATAAGTGACAGAGTTAAACGTGACTGACATAAATGACTAATTTAGTCACAACATAAAAAATGACTAGCTAGAAGACTATTAATTACTCATTTTTCATTGTGCAAGTTATATTTCATGTGTTGTCATGCCATGGTCAAGTTGAATTGGTAGCTTAAATGTTTTTGCATTATGCATATTCATGTCTCCATTTTGGTATAACTCAGTTTAACTAATCTCATCGATCGTGCTAATACTTCATTTTCTGAATTCCAAGTCTGTTTGACCCTCTCACCATTCAGTTAAAATTTTGGCTATTTAAAAGTCTTTTGATCTTGACAGTGAAATCTATAAAATTTGTGTCCACCAATAAATTGTCATTGACACCTACTCATCAGTGTTGTTGTCATGCCTCTTCTCAAAAAGTTAAAAATTCCCCCCTTGATGCCCCTAGTTACGAAAATGACAACATCTTTTATTTTAATAAAAAAATCCTCCCTCTCATTTTAATGATCTCTTGCCATTTTTAAATTTAAAATAATAATAATAATAAGTTTTCATCTAATTTAATAGGTTTTTAACATATAATAATTAATATAACATGCTTTTCATATATAAATATATTATAGTTAAACATTATATAATATATTAATATTAAAAAATTAAATTTCTATTCATTTATTTTGATAGAAATATAAAATAATTAAAAGTGTAAGAAAATTTTTTGGGCAAAATAAAAATTAAGAGGACTCGATTGTAACTATGATCTTTACTAAGAATAGCTGCGATTTTGAATTCCATGGTTGCAATAGCCTAACCTTTAATAGTTGGAGATAAAGATAAGACATTACCCTCTTTCATGCTTAAAATTGATTGCATTTAGTGGTTATAATAAATGGATGGTTATAATGAACGGAGGGGAGAAAAGAATGTGGATCCTAGTTCACCATGGACATTCAACAGGCCTAACATGACACTGGCAGGGAAGGGCCCAAAAGCGCATTAACTAAGACCTTTGACCCCTTCGGGCACAAATCCGGGCACCGAACCGGGCCGAATCCATTACCATCCCCAAATACACTGTCTTAACCTAGGATTTGAACGAACTATGGATAACCGACAGGGACACTGGTGCTGGAACAAATAAAAAGTAGTGCAGGGGAATGGCTAGCTTAACTAGAATTGTTGGGATTGCTTGCTAGCAAATACGAAAGTGAGAACTTTTTGTTCTTACATTTCCTGAGCACTTGGAGAAAGCTATCCTCCACCTGTCCAAGGCGCTTCACATTATGATTCCTGGTCACATGGAGAAAGCTATTCTCGACCTATCCAAGGTGCTTCACATTCTCCTTTTTTTTTTAGACTTTAATTAAATATTTTTCATTAAAACCCATCAGTCACGTTTTGCCTTCGAAACCCTATATATAAATTATTTTCATTGTGAAATTTTGGTTGTAAGATCGATTGATTTTAGCAATTGTGGAGTTTCTTTAGTTTTCGGTTCCTTCTTTGTATCTGGACTAATATTTTTTGGAAGATTGTCTTGGGCATTTTTTCTATCATTGGACTTCCTGTTGATCTCAACCTACAAATTCTAGTTGTAAGGCAGCAATATTACATGAGCTTACTACCTTTATCCCTCAATATTAGTGTGTCAATGTAGTTGTATATCACTTGAGTCCTCTTCTTCTTCTTCTTCCTCCCGTGTCCTCTCTGATTTACACCCCGACCACCCTCATAACAAAGAATTATCTCTGAAAGTCTCTAGAAACCTCGGGAAAACAATACCCATTTTTCCCTCACCTGCACAGATATATCTATGTTATGTAGAAGCAATTATAAAATGATTTTTTTTGTAATCATGCAAAATACATAAACATGCATTCACCTACCTCGAGAAAGGTAAACCAACTCAAGAGTGCCGAGATATTGTGGAATTGAGATGGCATTGCTTCCAATCATCTTTCTGTAGAAGGAAACAATTGCACACTCTAATTCCTCATTGTCTTCTACAGTGGGAAACTCGAAGGTTCCACCTTTTTCACAGGTAGGAGCAAGAGAAGCAAAGGTAGAACGTTGGGTAGGCTGGATTGAGCTTCCCTAAAATTAAAAATATTGGTGAAGTCTCATGAAAAAAAAATTATTTTGGGTTTACAAGTATAGGACAGTTGGAGGTCGGGACTCAGACTCTCAATTCTCCAATTCTATGCTTCAGTGTCTCCCTAATTTTTGTTTCCTCTAGAAGATTATGTAGAGCTAAGCTATCGACTTGGTTGTCATGAATTTACAGGTATGTATAGTATTTTATACTTGTGTAACATTTTATATGTGGATAAAAGTTAAATGTGTTTCTTGTTGGAGTTCCTTCTAGTTCTATAAATATAAGGGTTTAAAATTTTTCCATCCAAAATGTTGTTTGAAATTTGTAATGTATAATGCGATTGCATTTGCACCAAACTTAGTCTCGAATACTCAATATATGTAACCTTAAAAAACCCAGTATTTAAATTAAATTAGAACCAAAATAATGTATACTTTTCATTGTCTAGGACCACAACTTTGTTTGGGCAGAGGAGCAAGAAGAAAGAGCCTTGTATTTGAGTTCCAAATCTGTCAATGTTATTTATATGTCGCGAATTGTTAACATTAGGTTGAAAGAAAGAACAATATTTGAATATAAGTGTTTGAATTGTTCCAATTTCCTTAATGATATCCAATAGTTGAAAGGATAAAATATTTAACACTCGACACTGTAAATGTTGTAGACTCTGACCCCTTCGTTTTCCTTTCAACCTTCTAATAATGGAAACAAGCAGTACAAAGTGTCTACCAATATATCTAAACAGGGGAATCCCTCGACGGACATTCATGAATGAGGGACTCAGAGTGCAATAATATAGCAAAGAACATTATTTCAACATCCTCATTGTCGCAAACGGGTGTTTATGATTGTTCTTCCTTGTTGACTTTGGTAGAAACTAGACACTTAACTTGTAGTGATATTTGTTGGAGAATTTAAATTTCTTCCTTATAGTGGACTAATAAATACTTAACCTTTTCAATAGGGCTGATAAACTCGTCATAGATTCAAGGGGCTATCCATAATCTACCTAAAATTGGGGATTTTGTTTGATCACTTTGAATTGGGGTGTAAACTCAATATACAATATTGGAGGGACTGTCCATAATCCACCTAAAATTGGGGCCTTTGTTAATTTTATCACTTTGATTTGAGCATGTGGGGAGGACATGATTCAATTCTAAAAATAAATGCTGAACTTAGGGTTAACAAAAAAGTTTCTCTGTGAAAGCATTAGGTATTGCATTCTCAGGTTTTTCTTTTAGGTAGGCCCAATCACACTTGACCAATAGAGCCACCATCAAGTTGAATCAATCCTCCATTAGAAGGTCCTTCCAAATTCCAATGCCTTATTTTATCAATGACCTAACAACCGAGTATTTCACCAACCCGACAGAATTGTCCCTTATCTAAGTTCAATAAACTATATGCTCCAAGGATCGAGAGAGTACATAGTTTACCTCACTAATTTCATGTAAATGTTGAATCACTCACGATTTTTCTTATTGCCATTTTTTTTCTATACACTGTTTTTAATAAATAATAAAATTTTGTTGTACAATTAAAGTTTCAAATGAAAAGAATGATTTATTTTTAAATTTCAACATTAAAGGGTTCAATTTCTCACAACTCTTCAAAGTGAAATGAGACCCTAGCCTTCAAATTTGATCCCTGAACTCCACAACGTAAAACTATCTCTTCATCACCCCCAATGGATGAGACTCTCTCTTAAATTCTAGTTTCTTTGGACCAAAGCAAGGACCTATAAATACTATTTTCCCCTCTTTATTGTCCCATTAACCCACCTCTACCTCGCCTTAGCATGGCCCGAGAAATACGACCCGAGAAAGATGAGGGTGATGGTATTCTCTATTCTCTGGAATAATAAATCTATGGAGGATCATAAAGACTTTCCATAAAGAGATAGATATCGCTCATAAGGGTAGGTGCATTGGCATGTGGTATATGAAGTTTAAAGAAAAAACGCTTCCAGGAAGAAGGGCAAGGACACTGGTATGCTTCAAACAGATTTCTTATCTGTAGCGCCCGTCTTCGGTATCAGATTCTCAATACAATGCTTGAAGTTCAAGTGGATCCTGAAGGAGCTCACCCCCTGGCTTCCTTCTGGATTGAATAAAGAGGTATGTTCCCAACACGAACAATAATATCGACTGTGGTCAGAACTGATTAAATCTACATATTGCCGACTCAAATTTAAAATATAAAAATAACTCATTTACCTCTATATGCTTGATCTCCAAAGATGGAACCTTGTCCAGTTTCTCAACAATGTATGGTCTTATCATAACAGAGGGTTGCACTGTTGAATGAGATGACTTCAATTGATTTGCATCCTTGTAAGAAACCAGATTGGAAAATGTAGGTAACCCAGAACCCATGTCCTCAATGTAACTACTAGACCAAATAGATGGTGGAACCCTTATAAATGTTATAATTAGATAGTGTCAGCATATCACCCAGCTACTTACCCACAAAGTGTTAATTCTGAAATGCCATAGGGATACCCAATTTGGCTTGAATTTTTATGCTTGAGAGAAATGATGAGATTCGAAGGTTATACTAGAATGGTAATCGATTTCCCTCAATATTCATCACAAAAATTTGATAATACTGTATCCAACAATGACCTAGATCTAAGGAAGCTCCAAGATCTACTCAAACCCCCTTGAAACACCCTAAAATGAATGGATCTCACCAGAAACAACCTGGATCTTGTCATACTTGCTCAAATATCTTCGAGAAAACACCCAACTATTAAAAACAACTCACATCTGGTCAAGTCTATTTAATTCATTGAGAGGAAAAACAGACATGAAAAACCCTTAAGTAACCAATGCCCATTAGGTATTCCTTGTACTACGGTCAAAGCACATCTTTTTTTTGGGATTGGCCAAGAGTCTTCTGAATGCAGCATTTTTGTCACTAAAATATTTAGCAACCATGGGAGGAAGCTAAAGGAAATGGAGAAGTGATCTTTGAACTGCCCAGAGCACAGAGCTTGACCTAACCTCTGTGTTCTTCATTATATTTCTAAAATCTATGGGTCTCTATAGAGCGGGCATTGAAGTCGTTTGTGTGTGTGTTCATGCCTATGTTTACCCTACAACCTATCTTTCCAGGTAGAATCCAATTTCTTCTCCCAATCGGCTGCAGCTATGGATTGCTCATCATGATTGTTCTTACTTTCTGCTCTCACATGACGTAGACCCTTGGGAGGTTATTTTAATTCAATCATTCCATAATAATACAATCCATGAACTCACCACATGTAGGTAGCAATAAGATCCAAGAGCTATAGACCTTCAATTCCCTTCACAGTATTTGTGCCCCTCACAATTACAACACCTATTGAACCACTTATAGATTTGTCTCCTTCAAACTTGTCTTTCTCTGAACTACCAAGAATATTTTCTTCTATACCTTTCTCTGTATCTAGTTTGTGAATAAGAGCCTGTCCAAGTTCTATATCCTTTTTAACTCGCCTAGATTCAGAACTCACTAGAGGAGCCTTGGGAGAACTAGAAACGAGGTCATTTTCCTTTGCAGGGCCCCTACCATGTCTCCTCCTTTTGCCACTAACCTCAGCATTATCATCTGAATTGTGGTCACTCCCTTGACCACCTTTTGTAGATAATGCAATAGAATCAGTAGAACTTGGACCTCTACATTCAAAACCCCACAAATGTCAGAGAAAGAATCAAGTAAAGAATGCTAATATTTGCATTAATAGAAGTGACGAAAATATACGCAGAAACAGTAACTCACATGCCTAGGGTTCCATTCTGGAGCTCTAAGAGGAACTCCTTTGCAGTTGATTTTGCATTTTCATTTCTCTTTGAACATCAAGAATAATTTCTATCAACTACCAAAATAGAAAATTACTTTATCATGCAGATATAAAAATAATATGGATTTTAATTATATGATACAGCATACTTGCATACAAAAGAGAAAGCAGGAGGTTAACTTTGTACGACAGCTTCTAAGTGTGAAGGGTCGTATTTATCCTTCAGCCTACATCACAAATAAGAAACCAAGGCTTATATGGGAATTGAAATAACATCAAAATAGATATACAATTTGAATGTCAATCACAAATTAATGTGCCAATGCTTTAAAACAGCTTACCAATCCTCTTCTTTGTGAGCTTAAAAATATGCACGCTTCTGGGTGGTAATGTATTATGTTCTGTATTCTTGGTATCTGATATACATAAAACCATTTTTTTCATGATCATGCATGCTTTCACATGAAAAGAAATTCAGATAAAAATGTAAAGGAGCATTTGTTTCAACATAAGAGGTCTCAAGAATTTATTTGGTAAGAGAAACTACCTGCGCTCTGTTTCAGTAGTAGAAAACCTAAAAGAATCTCCCTCATCATTGGTTAATTAAATTGCTTGTGCAAGTGACATTAACCTATGAATGACAAACTTGGGATCATTTTTTGAATAGGGCATGCAGTTCTTGAAGGAGTTGGAGAGGAGGAAACAACCATAGCAGGTATAGGAAACCACAGGGAAGAAGTTGTGCTTTCTGTGAGCTAGAAACAAAGTACATGGAATATAGAGTCTATTTGACATCTTTGAAAAAGGACAAAACTCAGAGTATGACTATTGCAGAAACCACAGGAAAGCAACATGCAGGATATTCCAAATCCCAAAAGTGTAAAAGAGTTAATCATTTCATTGTGAAATTTTTTTTTAGGGGACCATGGAAAGATAAGCCTACTTATGTTTGATTAATTAAGGCTAATAGGATGTTGAAGACAAAAAATAGGTGACTTCATAACAAAATATTCAAACTTAAAACAAAGGTCTCTACTCAAACATATGAAGAAAGCCCTAAATCCAAATTTAATATGGGCAACTTGATTTGGGCTCTTAAAGAACAACTCAAGCAAGAACAAGAATAGTGTAAACTGGTAATGAATGACCCACCTTATGATGTGCATGAAACATCGAAGTAGGGTTTGCCATGCCTGTTGCTACAGAAGCAACAAAAGTTTCTCCATAAGAGAATATTCCCGGGAATTTGACACAAGTGGTCCAAGAGGAGAATATCCTCAAGGTTGTAGTAAAAGAGACAAAAATAGTTCAAGAAGAAACTATGCCTAAAACTATAGGAGTAGAATCATTTGTAGTTATTTGATTGAGGGATGAGGTGGAAGATTAGAGAGAAGTGTTGTTGAGTCACTCGATCGTGGTGTTATGTCATTGTAAGCACATTGTCAAGCCAGACATGAACTCTCGGAGTAGTGGACAGAATTATACAACCAGATAATGGAGAAATGGGATATTTGTGGAAAGAATGAAATAGAATACAAGATTCTTTGCAACATGCTCGAGAGATGTCAACTAAGAAAAACTAGTTGAAAGAAGAGAAGAGGATGTGTAAGCTATCCCTTGGAGATCTTACCTACATATCACCTTCACCTATTTATTTTATTCTCCTGAAAGGAAATTGGCTATCTTTTCATATATGTACATTGGTTGAGGGTAATCCTTGTAAAATATTCACACATGATGAAATTTTTCAAGTATATACTACCTGTCATGAAGATGATAAAAATTTGATGTCTGAATTATAACAACAAGAATTCCGGTTGGGTAATCAAACAAGATTGAATCCAAAACCCTTTGTGAGGGATTCCCAATTAAGAGAATTCACCTCGTTATCATTATACCAAGTCCAGTGGCACCAAGAATGGGCCCAGCTAAAGCTACATAGCATCATTCCAATTTGTGGTTAGGAGGTGAACGTAGTGGTCCTCCTGTGGTTATATTGGACCTTGAGAACTTGTTAAAACAACCCTATTTCACTGGTTATATCAAGAATTTTTAGAGGGATGCAGTTTTAGAATGTGATAATAATATAAATCGGTATGGTCTTGGTGCTCTAATTGTTTTTTGGAAAATATGGGTAGTCATGTACCTTGAATTTCAAAACAGAGAACCCTTGTCATATCCAAATTTCAGCAATCAGTTGAAATTATATATAAATTATTTAAGAAGGCATGGGACATAGTGGATAGGTTTAAGGTTGCACTTTCCTTTTATTTTGTGTCATTTCCTTGATTATCTATTCTATTTTTCTAAAAATCAACATGAGGATGAAACTTTATGGGTAGAAATCAATGCTAGGCTACGACATTATACAATGGGTGAGTATGGTCAATCCCCTTACAGTCGGATAAGTATTCATGAAAAGTATTCCTATCCAGAGTCTTATGATGCAAAGGATTAGTAGGATGATTACATAGTTTCACAGTGACATACAATAGGTTTAGCCAAGGGAAGATTATGAGTCTCCATTTTGGGACATTTTTGGCTATCTTTTATCTCTTTCACCTACCCTTTTTCCTACAATTTACCTTGCCATTATCCATTTTGTTGCATGAGATGGGATTAATTTCAATAAAGAAACTAGTTTGGATTTATTTGATTTCTATATGTTTATGTTAATTCTAAGAGGAATGTTATCTTATCTAAATCTATCTTGAGCACTGAGGATTGATAATGCATTGTTCTAGAATTTTGTGAATTGTTTTCGAATGTTGAGCACTGAGGATTGATAATGCATTGTTCCATAATTTTGTGAGTTGTTTTCAAATGTTGAGCACTATGGGTTGCTGTATAATGAGACCTCACTTCAGTCAGTATTGGACCTCACAAAAGACTGGACATTAGAAGAAATGAAGATGTTAAGGAATAAGGTTGGAGATGTTTTATCAATGAAATGTTATGTTTTTTCTTAATAGATCACTTTTTTGAGTTTTTTGATTCAGTGCAGACGTCTGTGTATGACGTATGGGCTTTAAGGTTGTTTGCAATTACGCATTTTATTGTTAAAATTATCTAACTTTTTTTCCATGAGGAACTGCATGATGGGTGCTAATTATACACAAAAGAGGATTTTCCTGGATATAATTTACAGATGCATAGACCATTGTATTTTCTTACAAATCGCCTTTGTTTGTGCTGAAGGAAGAGATTAATGCTATGAAAACACTTGGAATATGATTCTTTCTCTTGGCCGTTATTCTCATATTTGATCAGTTTGTCTAGTTTTAGGTGTACTTGTCATTGGAGGTGTACTTTCCTTGATTGTTAGATCTCATCTCATTGATCTTCTTACCCGTTTGATTCTACACAAAAGCCTTGGACTCTTGAAACTTGCAAGAGACTACAGTAACCAGGTTATACATGGTGTATGCTTTGAAATATAATTGTTTTATTTGAGAAAGTGGGAGAGAAAATAAGATAAAACTAGAGATAAAATAATTGTTGATACCCTGGATTCTCCAGGTAGGGTTGCTGTATAATGAAACCTCACTTCATTTAGTTTTATACGGAAGAAGATTGATAGCTATAATCACCCTACTTCAAGATAATTACTTTGTTTTTCAAAATGTTATAAGATAAGGTAGGACCATTGTTTTAATTCAATATGTCATGATTTGTGCTAGGATTGGGGTAATAGGAGTCACTTCCATCTGATAGGGAATGACTTAGGTATACATATTTTAATTTATAATACAGGTTCTAATTTGAATAACATCATCTAATGCAGATGCAGCGTTAGTTGAGGACTATGAGAAAACATGTGCACTAGAGGAAGAGTTCATAGCTGCTGTTCTATTTGAGCACATGAAAATACAAGAGCGGGTTCTTACTATCTTTCATCATTTGTTGTCATAAATTCAATTCAATTTATTTTTATTTACTATTTTGGTGTTGTTTTATATTCATTCCTTTTCTGCAATATTTCTCTCTAGATTCTGGGATAGTGCAACTCAGGATGCACATGGTATTTATGAATTTCTTGTGTTAATTCTATCCATAGGTTACATAAATTGAAATAATACCTACAAAAATACGTAACCTTAGGAGGATATATTTTTCCTTTAGCAGGCCTACCTGTTACTCAAAACTGTCCTTGTGATCTACCACAAACTCATAATTAATTTTAGGTTTAACATTCAGGGAACCAACTGACATTGTCACTTTAGCTGGTTCTTATCCCTTCTGACTGGTACATTCCAGCCACAGGGTGGCATCACCAAGGAAATTTAAGGCTATAATATGCAATGTAAATAAGAAATTAGTGCATTAAACCTCAAATGAATTCACTGATACATACAGGAATAGGAAGTTAAGTCCAAAACTTAGTGAATGGGTGTGCAAATGAAGACTTAGATGAATCAAATAAAGCAATGACTCGTGTAAAATTTAATTTTGCTGTAAAAGGGTTCAAATTTGTGATGATCAGTTGCAGATATGAACTCAAAAACACTTGGACACTATGGTTTCTTGGGACAATGACAAACACATCCCAAGGTTGACCAGTGTCTTGTTAAATTGGGTGATGGAAGAAATAAATCTTCTTATTGGACATACTCCTGCAGACAATTGATGACATGAATAAAAGTACACAAAAAACGCATTATTATTATATAATATAAACAAACTCTACATAAAATGATGAATATAATAACCAGAGGGAAAATCTCAGCGTTACTAGTATCGAATATAACTCCTCATAGGGGCACCCTCCTTATGTAGAAAAAGAGAGTGCATCTGTTGTAATGAATGCACCTGTTGGGTACTAAAGTAGTAAAATTAGTATGTAACATCCCATTCAAGTGCCTTCTGCCACTTTGAATGAAAGAGCGCCATAACCAGATTGTAACTACTCATAAATGCCGACCAATGCTGCCACACTACGGACAAGTCTGATATGCTTATTCTAGAAATGTATCTTTTTCTCGCTGACAGGTCCTGTTGTGCCACATTTTGTGGGGCACCCTTTCCACAGACATTTTTTTGCTTTGATCAAGACGCAAGCCAGAGTATTGAGGCCTATCTTTGCTGCTCTTAGGTATCCCCCTTTAAGAGAAGAGTTGAATGTGATGATCAGAGTCTCATTCCTAAGATAGTAGAAGTTAGTTTTGAAAAGATGAAAATAAAAAAATATGCCCTATCAATATAGTAATATACCCGTGTTTTCCAAATTTTATACCACAGAAGCGTTTCGTGGCATGATGCATCCTCTCCCTACACCAAAATTGAATGAAATGGACCTCCAAGTACAAGAAAAAAATCCCTACTTCAAATGAGGGAATGGTCTAGCATCTTCACGAGAATACCATTTTGGAAATACACCTGGTGGCAGAAACCCTAAGTGGGTGGTGACTACCAGTTGACTCATCACGATTTGATTTTCTTATTGTTGAAAGATGCATTCCATCACCGCTGACCAGAAGGTGGTTGGGAGAAGTTTATAGACTAGCAAGTCACAACCTATAAGAGCTGAAGAAAAGATGGAAATTGATACCCAAGCTAAAGGGTCTTCCCCTGTTGCACAACAATATTCTGAAGCAATTCCAGAGGAAACCTTAGGGGAAGTTATGAGAAGAAGTGAGAGGTTAAATAAAAAAAATGTAGCTGGAGAGTCTTCCTGCAACACTCAATGACCTGATGAATAGAATATGATTGTGAGAAAGGAAGAAGAAAAGGCATAGCTAAGAAATAGAAAAATAAATTTCTCGATAACACAAGGAGCTCCTAGATTAGTCAAAAAAAGGGAATCAATTTGCCTACTAAATTTACAGATCAATGTTGTTCTCACTTCTATTTTGGATGAAAAATTACAATAGTTGACAGAAAAAATAAATCAAAATACCCTTGAACGGGGTGAAGGGAGAAACGTTGCTTCTTCTAATTAGGAGGCCTTAGAAAATCACACCAAGCAGTTCAAATGGATTAAAGAAAAAACTATTGAAACACATCAGATTCAGCCAGATATATATTATCCTTGAAGAAACAACAACAAGATAATGAACATAGACATAAGGAGATAGATAAGAAAGAAGAGGAAATTCAAAGTCAAAATACAAAAGTAATTGGCTGCTAAATTACTCAACTGCCAACCCCCTTCTCCAGTTTATGCTTTGTATTTAAAAGGACAACAGATTCACATAGAAGTAGAGTATCTTGTTTCTAATTTGTCATTTGATCTTAAGGAAATTGGGAACATTGTGCACAATGTATTCTTTGGAATTCTAGAGAGGCAAAATTTACTTTGTGAACTCTACTTACATAATTTTGTATTCCCCACCAATACAGTTTGGAACCCTTATCATTTTGTGGGTGATATCAATTTGAGGGCTTTTCAGTCCTATTTACAGAATGAGATTCAAAGGGAAAGGAAATGGAGTTGTACAAACATAACGAACTCATGGAAGATTTATGGGTTCAGCCAGAAGCTACCTTTGTTGTCCGTATACTAAAATACCATCATCAGAAGATTTCACATCCTTGTATTTGCAAGGTAATTTGTCATGAACAATCTAAAGAAATGGAGAACTTTATTGAATTTTAAAATAAATTAACAAAGGATGTTGCACAAAATTGCCAAGATAGGTGGAGAGAGCTTACTAAAGAGCTCAAGAAAAAGGAGCCACTTCTTTACCAAATATTCACAATTCTCTTTACTGCAATAGATTGTATATCATTTATGTGAATCAGCTTACAATGATATGGATTGGTCTCAGATTTTATACACCATTGTTGATATTTCCTATGCCTGATTGGAGGAGTGATCTCACTCTAAATAACAAGAAAGTAGTGAAGCAATGGCAAAATATAGTAGCAGTAAAATAATTTCTTGCAACAGAAACATCTCCCAAGATTGTGTGTGCAGAACAATTACCTTTATCTAATTTTGACTTTGATTGAAGTATTGCACCAGGGATGTGCAATAGATTTATTCTAGCATTGTTTTCCTCAAAACAAGATCACTTTAACTTTCTTTCTATGCTTTTCCAATCCATTCCATGAATTCTTAATATTCTTGGAACATTGTATAATCATATTGGAAATTTTATAATGTCTAATAAGTGAATTTTGCCGAACAATGAGTGTAGATGCATGAACTTACACATTGGTTGTGTTAGCAGTTTTGATTTCAGATGTAAGAAGGATGTCGACTTAGTGCCAAGGATTCAAGAGCACAAATGTTTATGATAATTTCTATTCTAATGAACTTTTTATCAACATTGAACAAAGCTTGAGTTTGCGGAGTCCGAGTTTCTACAGAATCCAAGTTTGCTATAGCATCTGAGTTGATCGAGTAATGAGATGATGAGTTGAAGATCATTAAAAGGACTCTAGATAAAGTTAATTCACATTTATTGAGACATACACATCATTTTTTTTATTTCCAGCAATGACCAAAATATATCACAACAATTATGGAGAGGTTTAACATACTACGCTGGATTGTATCTTTTCAAGGAGGAAAAATATTCTGTAACTTCCTCTTTTCATGGAAAGGAAGTCTAAAAAAAGGGGAGAGGGCAGTTCAAGGTAAGTGATTAGTCATTTCTCATGAAGATGGATGAGAGCCCAAGAATTCTATTTCCGGAGAAATGTATAAATATACAATTATAAGCACCTATAGGGTTCACTCAGATATCTGAACTTCATTTTTTTATAATAAAATATCGTTGTTCAGTTTTGGGTATTATTCTATTCCCTTATCGTAATATTGAATACCAATTAAAGATCATCTGGAATTTTCATAAATATCGAATACTAATTAAAGAATCATCCCGCAAGTTGTAGAGTTAGGGCCACCCACTTAAGGTTTCACCTGCTTAAAATCAAAATCAAATCATTGACTATTCTCATTGACTTAAGGTAGTGTGCTGAGGGAGAGTTGACACAGTAGTAATCCATTGAGGAAACTACTTTTTTTATCAAAAGAAGATTCATATGATTGCATGGTAGACTTCTTCAGACCCCTGCAACAAAATTTATTGAGTAATTCGAACAAACTAATTCAGAATTCTAGTGCATGTGCAAACCTTGTAGACATATTAAAAAGTTCAATGCAATGGAAGAGATGTGCCACTATAGGAGAAAGTTGCAGACAGTAAGAATAAACCATCAAAATTTTCCTTGACCATCAAAACTATGCTTGAAGGGCTTCAAAGTCAGTAAAAAGGTCTTCTTCAAATGTTGCGGTTTTGTTTGTTTAATCGGAGACATGGAAAGTGCCAGAATTAGGGTTGTTGTGGCTGATATTTGAAGCCATGTCGTGCTCAGGGATTAAATTCAACTCCTTTTAAGGCTATAAGTTGCTAAAAAAAATGCCAAAACCTCATTCTACGGGGTTTAGAGAATTTTCTCTTTAAATCTATATGAGGGAGAAAAATCGTTATATTGGAGGCTATCATAGGTTACCACAGCGTTATTATTCAGTGGTTGAATGTAAATAGGGACAAGGGAATTTCAAGCAATTCATATATTCATTCAAGTCCAGATGGGGAGATCATGAAAAAATGTATTTTATAATATTTTATAATTTTAACCACATGTTCTGGATTTTATTTTATTCAAACTAGAACAACAATATGTTTCTGTTAGTTTGAACATGGTGTAATCTCATTAGGATATTAGAGAATATGTGATGGTGGGGAATTGGACTCTGGATATTTTAACTTGGAATTTTATATTTATGTACAATGTCAGGTGCGCAATGATTGAGGAAAAAAATGGTGGGGAGTTTGATGGTTTAATGTAGAATTTGATGGCATGTTGAATTTAATGTCGACTAAAGCTGAATCCTACATGGGGGCAATTCTTCTCACCTTTCTAATGGATTCAGAAGAAAATGTTGTAACATAGTGCCACTCCCAACAACAGACACTATGGGGATTGGTGTGAGCACGGAAAATATGTGGGTGATGATAAAAAACAGTCTGCAGAGACTTGCAGAAATGGATGCATTAAATCCATGAGATCAAATAATGATATGGTCTCATATTGAATGCACTTTAACTCTGTGCTTGTGATGGATGATACAAGCTTATATTTTTTGTTTTGTTGGTGTATTGCAGGTGGGATTCTCTTCTCCTGTTCAGTCTGCCATGATGGAGGACCTTGGCCTGACCACGTCTCAGGTGCTTCTTCTTTTCATCAGTTAATTAAATGCTATAAGCCATTATGAATCTCGCTCATTTCTATAGATAGAGCTGACTTTGTTTGGTTTATGCCAGGTCCCAGGTAGCTAGTATACGAAAATTTCCACTGCTTGCATCTCACCTCATTCTTCATTTTAATTATTGTCCCTTTGATATATATATATATAGCTTGATAATGCATCTTTAGTCTTATTAATAGTATTCACTTTAATTTTGGTTGAAGTATTGTCTACTTAGCAGACTCTGACTCAGTCTTAAGCACCTTCTATTAAAATGACATGTCAATGTGAGATATATTTTGAAGACTTTTGGGCAGTTGTTGAATCCATGATACTTATACTTTTATTCTGTTAAAGACAAATTTTATTTTCCAATTTATCGTGAACCATCATTTGTTCCTGTACTTGTAACCTTTTTCTATTTCTTTGATCTTGTTAGCCATTCTTTGAATCCATTTCTGTTAATTTATGCAATAAATTGTAGTCTTGTTCAAATATTTCCATTAAAATGTATCTTTGATCAGATCACGGAATTCCAATGGGCCATGGAATGGAATTAGAATATGAAGAGTCTCTTCTCACTCAGAGGCCTAACTTTTATAATACCTTTGCTGGTGCTCATGAAATTCAGGTCCTCAAGAATGCTGCTTTCAAAGAAGGCATAGATTTGTGTTGTCAAATATGCATTAGAGGCCACTCAGCAAAAAAGGATTTAAGTCCTATTTTGTGTATAGTTTTCATCAAATCATGCTCTACACCCTCTAATTGAGAGTTTAGTCCAATTTTGGGCTAGTTTTTGGTGTTAATAAAATACAACTACATAGTATTGCATGGATATTTTCATGATCCTTTGCAGTTCAGAGGATATTGGTAGTTGTCTTCCACTTAATATGTGTTATGGAAACGAACTAACTATCTTAGTTTTTTAGAAATATAGATACATCTTAGCACTATAAAAATAGAACATATTAGAATAGATCCATCTTAAACCCAGATCTATCAAACATCGAGAGATATAAATTTACACTTCAAGTAATGATAGATGTGGGTGTAAGATGAATCTATACAAGTATGTCTTGTTTTATAATACATATCCCACCATCTATAAAAATAAAACTCATATAACTGTAATGTCTTGTTATCCATCTTTTTGAAATATGGATCCAAGAACCTACTAATACTATGGTGGATTAGGTTGCATTGGTAGCTTTAAGTAGGCATATGCAATGGCATCATATCACCTTAGTAACTATTTCCCAATTAATAATGATTCGCTTAGATCTAAAAATGTTACTATTTCAGAACATCTCAGTGTAAAATATTCTAATAACTAATTCAGCACATCTGAGTCTAAATTCTTCCATTAACTGTTATTGTGCAGTATTCTACCTTTGGTTCGCTACTGAATATAGGTGCAATGGTTGGTGCAATAGCTAGTGGCCACATTGCAGACTTCTTAGGTTGGAAAGGAGTAAGTGCTTTAATTATTGTTATGTCTCCTAAACATCACTATACTGAAATCGGGTGATTGAATTCATTTGAAGTGAAATTAACTTGTAGGCAAAGTTCCAGATTCTATCACTAACATCCAACTAATTTCTAGTGCAGGCATTAAGAGTGTCTTCAACCTCTTATGTGATTGGATGGATAATAATATCCCTGGTAAAGGTTTCTTGGGTTCCTTATTTATCCTTGTGGTTGCATTTGACAGTCAATGTTAATTTTAATAGCTTTTGTTTCTAGTGCCATAGAAATACAGTAATATGTTTCTATTTTTATATGTTGTGAAATTTTTGCTTTCACGTCATTGAAAAAGGCAACAGTGTGTAGTTGCAAAATTTTAGAAATTTTAAATAATGAACCTTTCTCTAATTGTTTTTAAATCATGAGGATCCAGTTCTTATCTAATGTTAAAAAGTGCAATTTTAATTTTAAAACTTTCATTTTAACTAGAAACTAGAGCTAAGAGGGTGGATTCAGCTGTGGCAGTACAAGCGCGACCCGTTCTACTAGAATTTGCTTATGTCAATAATGTCAAGTGTTAATTTTGAAGGTAATTTTGAGTTCCATTTCGAAAGAGAACAGTATATTTGATGTTAAGTGGTACGAGAAATTGATTTGAATGTTGAGGATAACATATGTGATACCTTTGGTAAAAATTCTTGCTTTTGAATGATTGATTATTGACCACAAATTGGCATTTTATTGATTGAGTAATGTGTCTTTCATGGAAAACTGAAAAAGAAGCATTAGGGGAACCAAAAACTGCATATGGGAGTTCTCCAGTATTGAATGAGCGGAAGCTATTTTCACATGTCACATGGCTTGGACTTGCTGCTGGGTATGATTCTCTAGCTCTTAAAGAAGGCCTATCAAGAGAGTTGTCCCTAGGTTAAATGGCTTCTGCTTCAAATAGCATTAATACAGAAAGAGCTGGTGTTTCTATAGATACTGGTATGTGAGCGAAACTATTTTATGTATTTTATGTGTCTCAAAATCAGTCAATGTCATACTGCTATTTGTCATCGAGTAGTTGTCCAATTAATCTTTGATGTTATTAGCATCCTTGATATCTTTTCCTTTCCTCTTAACACTGCATAACATTTTTTTATGTAGTTGTGCCATGCATTGGATCTATCTTGTGTTGATTACTTTGTAGTTTTCTTAATAGTTTCAACTAGGGGGAAGCCCAAGGAAACATACAAAATGTGATTGTTGTTGGGAATGATCACAGTCTAGAAGGGTGTAGGGATACATGAATTTCTTCTAAGATCCCTCTATATTTGATTTCTTATGTTAATCTAGTCTAAAATCCATGTTCACTTGCTATTTTTAGGCTGGACAAATTAAAGAATTTATTTATTTATTAAACTTGCGTAACTGTGATGACATGCAATTGTAGGAATTTTGTTGATTGACGGAATCATTTGCTGGTCAATGTAAATAAGTTTGCAAGCATTATTTTTACACTGCACATTATTAGAACTTCTAATGGTTTAGTGTTGTAGACTTGTGACTAATTGTGAAAATTACTTTTCCTCACCACATACAAACATTTCTTTGGTATAATTTCATGGAGACTGCTAGAAACAAATCATAAACGACTAGATGCTGATGATTGAAGATTGTTAGTGGTTGGTGTGGACCTCTTGAACTTGGTTCATGCAGGCCCAAATTCTCGATGCTGGACAGATGATTAGCCCAATCTATGATCAACTTTGAATCTCTATAACCTTGAAATTGTTTAATACCTCCATTCTCAACTATTTTCCACAGTCTGAATGTAGACTTCTGCCCTGCTTGCCCCTTTACTAGCCTCATAGTTTAGCAACAAATAAAAATAAGAGTTGTTAGTACAAGTCTTTTCTGAATCAGATAGGAGAGTGATTTTTCTAACTTCTTGTTTGTTTTAGGTACCCTTCTGTAACAACAAAGTATATTTAGAAAGCTTGTCTGCCATTGAGTTGAAATCTTGGTAAATGTGTCGAAAAAGGATTATTATTATGGAACATTTTTTGACCTCTTGAACTTGGTTCATGCAGGCCTAGATTCTCGATGCTGGACAGATGATTAGCCCAATCTAAGATAAACTTTGAATCTCCATAACCTTGAAATTGTTTAATTCCTCCATTCTCAGTTGTTTTCCACAGTCTGAATGTAGACTCCTGCCATGATTGCCCCTTTACTAGCCTCATAGTGTAGCAACAAATGAAAAGAAGATTCGAAAAAACAAAGCACCAGTTCCACAAATACCTAATACTCCTTTTCATGCTCTCTTGAAAAGACCTAGGATTTTCTTTATCAATATAATGCATTAGTGAAAAACTGGAAGGTTTTTCTTTTACAATCCTTTTTCAATCCATTACCTCTCTAATCCTGTGTGCTACTTGGGAAACTGTGAAGACCTGTTCCAGGAATATTATCAAATTTCTTGACATCCATATATCATATATAAGCAAAACATGGGAGCCTGAAAAGTTGCTACAGTTTTGTCACCAATGCAGTCCTAGACAATCTACCAAGCTATGCCTATGTATATCATCTTGATTTGTCCCCTGTAACCTGTGACATGTCAAGTCATACAAATATGGAGAAGGTTCACAAGATGAACAAGTGATCCACATACTCAGCATTGCATTTTCATATGATACATCACCCTTTTCTACACCAATCTCTCATTTTCCCACTGGTAGTACTTTATTAGCTAGTACCAACCACATTAGTGTTTTTGTTTCTAAAGGGATAAATAGCTTCCAAACAACTGTCCTCCAGGATGCTCCCTCTTACATGAGTTCCTCCACTTTGGTAGCATAACCTATTTTGACCCACAAAGCGCATTTCCTTCTTCCCTTGATCCTTGAACACTTTAAATTCTCGGATCCTTGATGATTGGGCAAGTCAATGTAATCGTCTCATTCCTTTGGCTCACCTTGTAAACTTAAGACTGTCTGCTATCAGCCATCCTCAAGACTAGGCATTTCTTGCCAATTGCAAGTCTGCCTCTCTATGATAGTATAGACCACTAAGCATGTAAACTATCTAGCAGAGCCTCTGAAATTT
This sequence comes from Pseudotsuga menziesii, assembly GCA_001517045.1. Lineage (NCBI taxonomy): Eukaryota > Viridiplantae > Streptophyta > Pinopsida > Pinales > Pinaceae > Pseudotsuga > Pseudotsuga menziesii. The sequence continues at coordinate 466,982 of LPNX010256609.1, read as the reverse complement.
GAAATTTTCGTCAATCCTGATCCATGGGTCCTTTCCAATTCTGACTTTTCCTCATCTCCCTCATTTATTTACCCACCAAGGGGAAAATTTTACCAAAGGCTTTCCTTGTAATGGAAGCATCTTGTGAGTGTTTTTTTTAAGCCAATATTCCATGGATGCATCTCTTAAGTGTTTGGATTTCATAACTTGACCTCAATGTCCATCATTATAAAGCAATCTCTAAAGGCTTATAGTTGCAAATTTTGAGCTGAAGTGTTTTATGTGTTTAAACCCCATTCCCAGCTTACTTGGAATTGGCTACCCTGTTCCATTTATAACTAGTGGAATTTCTTGGCCCTCCCTCCTATGTGAAGGATGTTGAAACACTTCTTTCTGATTTTGTTAAGATTCCTTTTTGTCGCTCTGCTATAGACATCCAATACTCCTGTATGCTCTCTAGAATATATTAATGAAGGTTAATATACGAACCATAGGATAGTTATGACCAAAATTTAAATGTCAATCATATGGTTTCAAGATGAAACCCACGTATTTGACTTCTTGAAATAATTAATGGGAAATATGATTTTGGTCCGGTCTTTAAATTACTCTACCAATCCACTTTACATTTCTGAAGACTTATTCATATTTATTACCATTCTTGTAGTCTTGCAATAGAGGTCCAGAAGCCCCTTAAGCTTTTCCAGCTCCCTAACATAACTATTGACTGAAAATCAATGTGTCGTCTACCAAAAGTATGGGTGATATGAATGAGTTTGTTGCTTTAATCCCCTATAATTATATTCTAGCACTTAATTAATTTAGAAAGTTTTCTTTATTGGGCTAAATTGTTTTAAAAAATATTTCATATTTAGCTTTTATGATTTATGATTTTCTATGTCCTATTTTTCTAGCAGCAAAACTCAAAAGTTCTATGATGTTACAAATCCTTCATAGCAACACTGGGGACTTTGTTTACCTCCACCAGTGGTAGAGGTTTCCTTGCTTGGATCAGCTTCTTCCAGTAAATTGAGCAAATCATCGGCTCCTGTAAATGACTTTAAGATTTTAGTATATTGTACTTCCATCCAATTATCTTTAGCATTTTTTATTGATATCTGTGCAGACAGGTTTTTCTATGCTTCCATATTAGATTATTTAATAGCTTTCGATTCAGTCTTAAATAATCATTAGTATAGAAGCTAATGTGTATTTTGTTTAGACAACTTATGTTTTACTTCAATGATTGTCTTCTATATTATTTATACATGGATTCATTTTCATTTCCTAATAATATATACCTATTCATATTTCCATGTGAAACTAGAACACAGGAGGCAATGCTGAGACTTCCTTTGCCAGTGGAGCTGCTGGAAGATCAGTTGTATTGCCAGCTAGTGCATCTTGGTAAGAAATCTGTTTTTTGTCATGGAATATTTGTTTAGTTTTCCAACACCCTCTGGATTGGTGCAGACTAACATTACACATTAAGTTTAGTGAACATAAGCGTCCATATGATTTAGGAGTTTTTGGTGGAAAATTACATATCTTATTAAATATTGAGATATTAATGGTTGTTGCAGGGGCTCCTATGCTGTACGGGAAAAATAATTTAGTATGAGGATCCTAGCTATTCAGGGCTCCTCTAATCATAAAACAAGTTCATCTCATTCACTTTCAGTGTCTCCAACATTAAATCTCCCTGCCTTGGTGGTGGAAGCTGCGGCATCAGGGTTGAGTTTTGATCATGGCAAGTTGTTGGTCAATAAGGGTGGGTAGTCATCAACGTTTATATCTAAAAAACATATTGATTCCAAACCTAATGCAATGAGTGGAACATATATAAAATTAAATTCACGTTTAAATATCGCTGGGGAATCTTTTCATGGAAAGAATGCCAGTTTAGTTTTGTAATAGTAATAATTATGTAGTTTGTAGATTGACATCTATCATAAATTTGTTTGAATATCATCATTGTCAAGAAATAACAACTTTTTAAAGGGTGCTAGCTCAACGGTAGAGCGCTTGCCTAATTATAGGCAGGAGGTTGGTGGTTCGATTGCTCCGTGCCCTATCATAAATTTGTGACTACAAAAATGAATAAATTCGCATATATACGACTATTAGTAGCTAATTTCCCGTATCTTAGTCGTATTTAGCTTAGTCATTAATATGTTAACATCTAGTAGTTTATTTAGTCGTATATTTGGTCATTAATGGTTGCAATCAGTGACTAAATCAGTGATTAAATCAATGACTAACTCAGTGACTAAATCAATGACTAAATCCATGACTAAATTAATGACTAAGTCATTAACTATCAATGACTAAAACAATGACTAAATTAATGACTAAATCATTGTCTATCAATGGCTAAATCAATGACTACTAAGTCAAGCTATTAATGACTAGTGAAATACGACTAGCTATAAGATAGTGGAAATTTGCTACTATTAGTCACCGACTCAAAAATAGTCGTTTATAGCATGATTTTAGTCATTTTTTTAGTCATTAATCTCTCATTTTCTACTAGTGAGATATGTTAATATTGGTGGCCTATTAATCGGTTTCAAATGTTATTAATCGATAGAACAAATGTGAATCGTTACTCTGTTTTAGACACTCTATATTTGTTTTAGAAGTGAAATTGCAGTCTCTGTAATTGGTGTTAAACTCTGTGTTTTTAATTTCGAGATCTATGTATTCAAGAGCGTATCCGACGATTTTGGTCTTATTATTTAATATTTAGTTTGGAAAATTGTTTTACGAGAGCAGTGTATTTATGTTAATGAGGAGGGTTCTGAAAAATCGGTGCCATTTCTAGTAATGGCACTATGGTAATGTTTCTCATAATTATTACTTGGATGTGGGAAATATTTGGGTCTATGCCCACGGTGTATATTTTAGGAAATGTTAAAGTGATGTAGTAGATTCCTGGATGTTGATATTTATGTGTTGTTTTGATATGTTTATTTCTCTTATGTATCGTAGTTGAGGGGAGCGCCCTATCTTTGTTCTTTATTTATATTTCTGATGTGGTTTAAAAATAGTTATAATGCCATTGCTAGCAATACTACCCTATGGTTTCAACGGTTGTTTATTGTCATGATAACCTAGACCATGTATCTGGAATGGTTGATATATTGGTATTTATTTCTTTTAAAAATATGAGTATCCTTTCATCCAACGATTGTGGGATTCGATTTTTTATTATCGTTATTGTTTTTATATCATTTTAATATTTCTTATGAATCCTAGTCAATGTTTATCAGATTTTGATAGTTAATTTAGTTATGGCGTGAATGTATTCCAACCAACACTTAATAGGTTTCGATAGTGGATGGAAGGGTGTTGTTATACCCTGGCTATGTGTAAATAATGGTTTAATATTTTATCGTTATTTTATGGAATACCATCGTTGTTCTCGAACGCTGATATATGTGTTCTTAAAACTCCCAGGAATTCGATCCCTTGTTCACGATTATGTGTTATCTTTTATCCTCTCAAAGTTTTGGTTAATGGATAGTTTATTGTATCAACGCTGGTAAAATTCTCATACACCAACGTTTAGAATATTGTCCTATCCTTTCTACATGACGGATGTCAATTTTCTCTTTGTGGAAATTGATAGTTGGTTTATTGTGGATGACTGTATATTTTGTTTAATTCTTTTGAGTGTTTTAAGAAGCGAATGTTGAACATATTTAGTGCAGATTTGGATACCAAGGGATTAGATCTTGAGCCCATGATTATGTGTTATTATTGGTCTATAAATTTTTTATTTATTTGATAATTTGTTTATTAGATGGTGAATCTATTTATTAGATGGCATGTCCATCGTTATTTGATAGTTTATTTATGTAGTTGATTAAGCCCTTCATGGGTTGTTTATATTGGTATACTAAGTATTTTATTTTCAATGCTAAGTTTAAACCATGTATGTTGATTTGATTCAGTACTGAGTTTAATAATATAGTTTTTAATAGTTGAGCTCCAACACTAGCTTTAATATAATTTAATATATAATTTATTTTGTTACTGGGATATATAGGGTTTCTAGGTGTGGATTCAATTGTTTTCCATGTTTTGGGAAATGTTGATCATTATCTTTAGAATGACTAAATGTTGAATCTAGTCTAAACCCTAACATATTATGAAAGATTTAAAAACTAATTTAACATAAAACTCATAAGAAATTTATCCTAGAACATTTATAAGAGCTTAAATTGATATTCTATCTTAACTAATAAAATATCCTAAAACATTTATTCATAATGATGAGGGGTGAATTACAACTCCCAATAAAAAACCTAAAGTCTGAAATCTCAACATGTAACATAATCAAAACAGAAGTAGGAGCTGAAATATAGGAAATCTCTTACCTACAATTATTCAACTTGAAATGTATTAAGAACCCTGCACACTTTAACACCCAAAATTAATAAAACACCTTTTATATTTGGCCTTAGGAATGATAACCAGATGTCCTTGGAACTTCCACATTCCTCCCAACCGTGACCCAGAACCGTTCCTAGTTCTTAAATCAGATCCCCTTGAGCTGGCTCCAACATGCAAGAGATCTAGAACTCCTAAGAGTGAGGCTACTAATGTTTGGAAATCAAGTTCTGTATTCTTAAAAATGCTTGGTTAGGATAATGCTCTCCAATCCCATCTAGGAATAATAATCAGATTCCCAAATCCTTCTCTTGGCTTTGTTCTTATATATAATATTTGGGAAAAGGGCATTTGGTTTCACTTTAGTTAAATCAACATTTCACTATTTTCTTCAATATAATCTTTAGTTTGATTTTTACGTAATATATATTTATTTTGTTAACTCGGAACTTTTACTAGTTCCTACTTGGGACCTGTATTTATTAAAATAGCTATGTATATATATATATATATATATATATATATTCTCATATACATATTATATAAACTTCACTTATTCAATTTAATCATCTATTATTAATCTTGCTATTTGATGCTTCCTTAGTTTAAGTTAATTCTTTTGACAAGGCCTCAGGTAGGGTTGGTCTTTCAACTAGGTTAGGTAGCTCTAGATGCTCCTTGATTTTAATTTGTCACAGTGGTCTAGGAACTAAAAGAATAGTCTCACAAAGAATATAGACAAATGTGCATAAAATTGGCAAAATGATGCTGCAATGGAAGTAGCAACTATGTATAATGAAATGAATAATGAATAATACAATACAATGATCATGCAATATGTATGAATTCCAAGACAATTCAAATTCCCAAGGAGGCCATTTGAATTGAATGAATGGGTGTAGCTTAACTGACTGTCAGCCACAGTAAACACACTAGTTAACCAACTGATCAAGTGTCGATTGACTCAACTAAGTCCTAACTAAAGTCAAAGTGCAATGAATGATTGATTCTAACTAAAAGTATCTTATACACATGTCACTACATGCCAACCAATAAGTGGTAGCACATCAATAACTCCAATGAGCCCCGATGAGGTTAACTAAAGTCAAACTGGCCATCAAAGGTGGTTGGAGACGCCCCTGTTGACTCCAGTTCATTAAATATTAATAAATAATCAATATAATGAAAGAAGGCACCTTCACCACTCAGATTAATTTATTGTAACCATCAGTTAGCAATTAGGTGCATTTATGACACTCAGATAACCCAAAGAGTGCTCCAGTTAGCCTCCCTGAATGAATGAGAAGGCTTAGTTGGCCTCCTTTACTGAAGGTAGGCATGGGTGTGCTCATGTTGATGTCATACATTGCTCCTCTAATTCCAATTAAGTCAATAAAACTTAGGATAGTGGTTTAACAAGGTCAAATTGACCAAATCAAGTGTGCATGGTGGGTAAATGTCTCCAACACTGCCCTTTAAGCTATACTCAAAGGAGTAGAAACATAAAGTGCATGAAATGATAGGGCCCTAGAAACTAAGGCCATAGGTCACCCTGTACAATAATGAAACTCAAGCAATGCTAAAAAATAAATCTGAGGAAATGAGGGAAAACCCAGTGGGAAAACCCCCCCTCAAGCTGAACACTGAAAGTATTCTGATCACCCTAATGAACTCAACCCCAATAGTGAATGGAGGTAAGTGAACTTCTTTTTTGAAAATCTCTTGGTGACGATGTCTGCAATCTACTCGTCAGTCAGGCAGTATTGCATAATGATGGTCCTGTCATGCACTAACTCTCTGATGTAGTGCATGTCTATCTCTACATGCTTGGTCCTCTGCCTGGTAACTGGATTTGTGGATATTTTAACAACATTTTTACTGTCACAAAATAGGACAGTGGACAAAGTACTAAGAATATCAAACTCTAAAATAATTCCTTGCAACCAAACATCTTGGATGCAAGCATTCACCGCTCCTCGGTACTCAACCTCTGTTGAAGACAATGCTATGCTAGCCTGCTTTTTACTAGACTAGCAAATGAGACCACCACCAAAAATGAAGACATATCTGGAATTAGACTTCCAATCAATAGAATCACCCGCCCAATTGGAATCTGTGTAACCAACTAGCTCTAGCTTGCAATCTGTAGCATAGTGAATGACGTAGGTCTTGGTTCCCTGAATATACTAGAGTATCCTCTTGGCTTCCTTCCAATGAAGAAAATGAGGATGATGCATGTATCTTGAAGCAGAATTCATAGCATAACATATATCAGGCCGAGAATGAGTCAAGTAGAGCAAGATAGCTATCAACTATCGATAAATAGTGCAGTCCATGGGAGGTGTGCTTTTTTCCTTCTTCAAGGCTGATCCTTGAAAGGAAAGGGAATGGATCAGCCTTACATTCAGCCATGTTAAACTTGAATAATAGTTCTAATATTTATTTGGACTGAGTGACCATTATCCCATCAGAATTTTTCTCAATTTCGATCCCAAGAAATTGGTTTAAGAGCCCCAAATCGTTCATTTCAAATGCATTGTGGAGAGCAGTTTTGATGACTGAAATAGAAGTAACTGTGCTATGTGTAATCAGTAAGTCATTAACATATTAAAAAATAATAATCAAATGACCATCAAACTGCTATATATACACATTTGGATCTGATTTACACCTTTGGAAATTTCGCGAGAGAAGGAAGGAATCCATCTTGGAATACCACTCTCTTGGGGCCTGTTTTAACCCATATAGTGACTTATTTAGCTTGCAAACCAAAGCTAGATCAGAAATGTAGCCCTCAAGTTTATTCATGTATATCTCCTCATGAATATATCCATGTATAAATGAATACTTAACATCCATATGATGCACTTCCCAGTGCTTAGATGCTGAAATTTCCAAAACTAGGCGGATGGAGTCCATTTTTGCAACCGATGCAAAAGTCTCATGGTAGTCCACACCTTGGACCTGGGAGAAAACTTTTGCCACACAAATATCCTTATATTTTCAGGTTCTTCCATCAGTATCAACCTTATTTCGAAACACCCACTTTCATTGAACCAATTTCCTCCACAGAGGAAGAGAAACTAGCTCCCAAGTAGTGTTTTTCTAAAGAGAATTCATCTCTTCATCCATGGAAACTTGCCATCTCGGATCCTTTGGAGAATGGTAGGAAGAATTAGGGTATGAACTTATCATCAAATAACAATATTTGGATAGAAAATAATCAGGACAAGAGAGAGCAATTGTTATAGCGGATTTCACCACTCCAAGTGAATCATACTTTGTATGGCCTTCCCCTGTCCCGCTGCAGACTCCTTAGACCCCATGGACCACTTTTTGTCCTTTGATGTTTCCTTTATCATCCCTAAAAAAATATGAAAAATGATACACACAACTTTTAAACCTATAAGCATGTATATACGCGGGTTTGACCACTAAAACCGCGTACATCGGGATGTGTGCATAATCCAAATCCTTTTGGAGTTTTCCTTGACATGGATCCGACTCATTTGACTCCTAGCCTTCCATATGCCTTGAGATCGCTTGAATTCAACCTTTAATTACTCCTTTGAAAAGATATATAAGGAAACCCTTGGTACATTGAAGGCATAAGAGAGAATTGAGAGCAAAGAAACTATAGTCCATTGTTGTCGGAACTTATGCTTGAGTCTGCATCCCTTTGTCCCTTGGAATATTTTTGTGTTCTTCCCAAGCTTTCCTTTTGATTGTGAACTTGCTATCGAGAGATGGAGGATTGAAGTGGTGGAGGCCCAAGTGGGGGATTCAGTTTCTCCAGTTTGCAGACGTGTCGACAGAGGTTGTATCTTGTAATCTTTGATTTATATTAATAGAAATATCTTTTCCTGTCCAATAATGTGTGTTTGAATGAATATTTTATCCATGGGATTATGTCAAATGCTTACACATTATTGATTATATATGCTAGAATAGATCTAACACCATGATATATAGAATGCTTGTATTGTTTACTTGTTGTTGAGGAAGTAATCTATCAATTCAAGCTGAAGATGGAAGGCTCAACAGGGATCTACTTCAATCGTCTGGAATAAGGTACGAGGTCTGATCCTTTAGTGTTAGACATTTAATTTATATTGCATATTAGAAAGGATTGATTTCTGGAGTCAAGCTGTCTGTTGTGGTACCCCAGGCCATAGGAATTTCTCTCCATAACAGAATTGGCGACTCTGCTAGGGAGTTCCTAGTAGTTGTCCTTTGGGGGTTGTTTTCTCGGCATTCAATGAATTTGAATTGCTCTTTCTCTCTTGTTTCTGTGTCAGGTCTAGGGGTATGTATGCTTGGTAGAGTCTGATTGGTGTGAATTTTGTCTTAGTGTGTTTGTTTGCCTTGATTTTATGCACCTTTCTTCTTGTACGCGAGTTTTTGACTTACAGTTGCGTATACACGCGGTTTCCTCTGTGATTTCCGCGTATACACGCGGGTTTACTGCGAACAGTCGTGTATACCCTTGATTTTTCATTTTTGTGGAAGATAATTGGTTACTGGGTGAATTATGATATTTGCTAAGTCTCATTTGGCACTGCTTGAGTTTGTTTAGACCTCTGTTTCTGACCAGAAACGTTTTTTTAGGGTAATTTTTTCTTTTTTAAGAAGGTTCTTGTCATGGCATTTTCGATTTTTTGTTTGAGATTAGTGCATTAGAGTTCTTTTACCTTAGTGCTTTGCTTGAGTACTGTTTGGGTGTGCTTGCAGAGTCTAGGGGTCATAGAATCCTTCTTTTGCTTTTTGCATCTCTTTTATTTTCAAAAAATCAAAAAACATTTGCTTATCATCATGCATTGCATTTTGCACTTTGCATTGTACTTGCACTAGATTTGCTTTGGAGTACTAGTTAGGACTTCATATAGGAAAATTTGCATTCATCATTTGAAGAAAAATTGTGCATTTCACATAGTAGAATACCCTGTTTTCATGGACACAATGCATTTGCATTGATTGTTAGGTGTGCATTTTACTTCATGTTGCGTCATAACACCATTAGTTGCACGACCATATCCCATTTTTTAGTAATAAATCCAACTAAAATCAACGCTAAATTAAAATGAACTACACTCTTTTCTTTTCTAGGGTGCACCAACAAGCTTAGCTTTTAGGATCTTGGAATAGTTCATTGTAAGTCAATTCTCCAAGATCACTAAACAACAACATGTATGTGTCTGTCCAGGTGAGTGTGTGAAATCCTTGATATAACCAGTGTTTCTCAGGATCCTCCTCTCAAAAGGGAGTTAAGCATGAGGTAGTGTGAGTGGTTATTGATTGGGATGACCCCTAGTCATAACTGAGTAGCACCGGAGATATTTCCAGGATTGTATTCGTATCTGGGGGCTCTTTCGAGAGTTTTAGACTTTGCTACCATACCCATACGGTCAATCCTTCCTGCGACTGTCCGCCTGAGCATTTATTATATTGAGGTGAAATTAGTGGGCTTACCTAGGATATCGAGGGGGTACTTTGCAGGGGTTATTCTGCAAGTGTCCCGGCCAGGTTGGGGTCAGACAGCACAGTCGCTTTACGCGTTGAAGCTGAGGGCCACAATAATTGGTTACGTACCTCCACTTGTTGTGTATGGGAGTCTCAAGCCTCTCCTAGGCGAGACATACCTGCTTCATTCGAGAGCTCACTTATACAGCCCTTGTTTGCTTGCATTTGGATTTAGGTTTTATTAGTGGTTGCTCTGTGCATGATAGTTGGCCTAGGGTTTACGTAAATAGAGAGTCTTTGCTATTTTTTGAGTCATTATGGATTCGAGTGCAGTTCTGCGCTGTTCTCATTGTTTAGCAGGACTTATGCCTTCTACTTCTCCTCCTCCTTTGGGAGAGCGACCTAGACAGTCCAGGTGGACTATGTCACACATTGATTCACACACCATGGGATACCGTTTAGAAGATATTCTTGAACCACCTCCTCCCATTCGTGTAGACGATGGGGAATTTACTCCTACTTACGATCCTTCACCCGACTTAGCTGAGTTAGGTCCTGTGATTTCTGAGATAGGAGCCATGCATGATAGACCTACTCACTCTAGGGTTGATTCCCCATTGACACATTACCGGTATGGAATGCCATAGGACGCCAAGACTCATTTTGAACCTTCTAGCACTAGCTACGGTAGTTATGCTATGTCTGGTTTCCCTACACATGATTTGGCATTTCATGTCAAATCCAAATTTGAGCCTAACACTATGCCTGGGGGCACTCTCATTCCTTACCATGCAGAGAGTTTTGGGAGCACTAGTCACATTGCACCTTCCATCCCTGTGGTGGAAGTTACATCATATATCCCTCCTAGGTCTAGAGTTAGCGATCTTATTAGGATACCAGACCCGAGACGAGTGATGATAGGCGATAATACATACTTGATTACTCAGATCCCTTCGTCCTCTATCCCTATTTCTTCAAATTCCCAATCTCCACCTTATTCACGTGGTCCTTTGAGTCGACACATGGTTACAAGTCAGGTCTGTACTACGGTTACTAGACCAATTGTGTCTCAAGTTTACATACCGCCCGTTGCTTCGGGAGGCTATGTTCATACTTCTAGAGGTCATATTACTAATTTCGTGGCATATATCCCTACTTCCGGTATGTATATTCCTACTTCCGAAGTGTATCTTCCTACCTGCGGAGTGTCTCATGGGGCATCGCACGCGATGACTTATGGACCCTATTATGGGACGCAGTATGGACAGGGTTCTTCACCTTATGGAGGCGGGTATCAACAACCTGCTTACTCTCATAATTATGGCTTTGTAGCCCCTACTAGTCAAGGTCCACCGTACTATGGTGCTTCCACACCACCCTATACGCGTCATACGGGAGGAGGATACTATGGCCAAGGCCACGGTGGTAGTCAACCCTATATGAATCAGGGAGCGGTCGATCGACCTCATCATCCTAGGCTCCCTTTCCTCGTGATGCTTAATCTTCCTGACTTATTGAGACTGATGAATGATCCTGTGGCTCATGACCCGGCTTGGCCGGCTGTCCCTACCAAGCTTCCTTCGGACATACCTAAGTTCGAGGGAAAACAGGGAGAGGATCCGAGCGAACAAGTTACTACATTTCACCTATGGTGCTCTTTAAATTCATTACATCAGGACTCAATCCATTAGAGACTATTTCAACGCACCCTCACAGGGCCTGCTGCGAAATGGTATATAGAGTTACCTAGGGGTGCTTTTACTTTGTTCGATGACCTTGCGATGAATTTTCTTAATCACTTCCAGCTACCAGTGTGCTATGACGTTGGTACTGAACTCTTGTCGACATTTCGGCAAGATAAAGCCACACATATGTCTGATCATATTCAAGATTGGCGTAGACGCAAGAGATTAATTAAAGCCTTTATACCGCCAGAGTTCCTCCTCGAGTGGTTCCTCAAGTCGTTATTGCCATATATAGCGAAGGATGTTTCTACATCCGGAGTGCAGAATGAGGAAGAAGCGATTTTTAGGGCGTAGGAACTGGACTTGATCTACGCTCAGTCCAGCTTGTTGTATGAGATTATTCCCAATGATCCTCGTTCTAGCTTCAATCCCAAAGTCAAACTTGGACCACATGCCAATGGCATTGTGGGTTGTGCAAGTGCAAAACCTGCAGATTCGGTTGCAAAACAAGTTGGTCAGTTGTCAATCAACCAATATACTTCAGGACAAGGTACGGCTTCATCTCAACCCACCCAAATGGAAAATGTACTTTCTGTGCAATCATCGGACCAGAAGGGTAACCAGCAGCCCGGACGGAATAGAAAAAAGGGTAAAAATAATCATAAGGGTGGGAATAAGAATGAGAATGCTAACAATAATGACAAGAACGACTGAAATGCTAGGGGGGACAAGCAAGCTAAACGTAAGGTTAAGTTCCATTACAAGTTGTGTAAGGACTATCACCTCACTTACTTGTGCCCCCGTATTGAGGAAGCTTCGAGATTCTTGGCATAGGGCCCAGCTGTGCTAACTAACCCTTTACCGCATAATCAAAATATGAACTCGAAGTCCCATGACTAGTCTGATGATGATCATGATCCATCGGAGACTAGTGGTCATGGGTGCATTAATATGGTCCGTGCTATGAAAGTTGTGATGCGTGTGAAATATTATGGTTCATCACAGCCCAGCCCAGGCAAAGAACCTAATCCACAAGGGTCCCCTTTGCGTATTGAGAAACCTGTGGATAAACCTGAGACTGCACCTCGCATTCCTAAGGGAGTCCTTAAGTGTTCAGGGCATAATCCAAATGCCTGAGCTGCCCAGAATTATTCAGTTGTCGAGAATTTGGGCCATACTCCTTGTGCGATGTCTGCATTGGAAGTGCTTTAGAGTTGTCCTTCACAAAGGAAGGCATTCCTTTATTCCCTTGGTGTGAACGGTGATGATTCTTCCTCGGTGATAAAATTTGAAACCTCAGGAATTCAGCCTCGCTTTCCCTACTATGTGTCTCTTTTGGTTCACATAGAATGTCTTAATATGATCGTCAAGCGTACTGTAATTGACAAGGGCGCTGCTGGTTCTGTGATGTCTTTGTCCTGTTGGAAGGGTCTAGGTTCCCCTGAGCTGTCTAAATCAGCGACCATGTTAACTACATTTGATGGGAGATATTTTAGGCTGCATGGTATCCTTCCTTCCCTTAAATTCCATTTGGGAGGGAATACCGTTGCGATATAGGTTGAGGTGGTAGATGCACCCCTTGACTACAATATTTTGCTGGGTAGGAATTGGATGTATAACATGCAAGCCATTGCTTCTTCCTTGTTTCGTGTTGTATGCTTTCCACATAATGGGAAGATTGTAACAATTGATCAAATGACATTCAAGAATCCATCTGTTACTGCATCTTCGGGAGCTTCGATCTGAATTATTGAACACTCTCAACCGACAACTAGGAGTGTGGGTGTAGGCATGTACCCATCCCTTATGGGGAGCTTTAGTTGTCTTGCACTGATCCTCATGATAGGATCTAATTTCGATGAGGCTTCGACATCTACAAGATCGATATCTTTTCGCATGAGTCATATGGAAGATCCTTGGATTCTTCCTACACCGAGTACTGCGAGTGAGCCCGTCGTGACAGACGTGCCGTTTCCTACAGACATGATTTCTTATCAAGCTAATATGGATTCTGCTACAGAGCCTAGTCCTTCCTCTTCACACACAGAGGAGGAGGACCCTTATGTGCTGCCGGCATGGGAAGCATAGTCGTCTCACGTGCACGAATACCTTAATATGGTTTTTCCTTCAGATGAAGCGATTATTGAGGCTATGTCGAGAGTTGAGCCACCATTGGAGGAACTCCATCATAGATCGTATTTTCTTCCAGAGCTTAATTGTTTAGAGCGTGAGGATTTTAGGGCAATTCTTAGTCAGAAATTTGGTATTCCTATGGTTCCATTAAACTCTCCTGGTCCGATGGCTGATGGAAACATGGTGAACATATATTCAACGATTCCTATCAACATCTCTCGCAATCCTGACACAATAGAGAATGTCTATATTGGGGCGGAATGTTCCCATGCTGAGATTCTGGAATACACCAAGCTATTTAAGGAATTCCATGATATTTTTTCTTGGTCTTACGACGAGATGCCAGGTATTGACCCTCGAATTGTCGAACATGAGATTAAGACTTACCCCAATGCTAAGCCTGTTCGACAGCGTTTACGCGCGGTGAATCCTAGGAAAGCACTCGCCATTAAGGAAGAGATAGAGAAGCTGTCGAAAGCTGGTTTCATCTATCTCGTTCCCTTGACAGAGTGGGTTTCAAATGCCATTCCGGTGGATAAGAAGCAGGGAGCGATCTGCATATGAACTGATTTCTATGATTTGAATCGTGCCTGTCCTAAGGACAACTTCCCCACACCATTTATTGATCAGATTTTGGATGACTGTGCGGGTAGCGAGGTGTTTTCCTTCATGGATGGATTTTTTGGATATAATCAGATACAGATTAAACTTGAGGACCAACATAAGACTACATTTATTTGTCCTTGGGGAACATTTGCATATCGAAAAATGCCTTTCGGCCTTAAAAACGTCAGAGCTACATTTCAGCGGGAAATGACCTTGATATTCCACGATCTCAAGTCAATTATTGAAGTATTTTTGGATGAACTCACTACTCATTCTCATATGAGAATGCGTCATCCCTATCACTTGAGATTGGTATTCAAAAGATGCCGACACTATTCAGTTAGATTAAATCCTCATAAGTGCATCTTTTGCGTGAAGTCAGTTCGTTTGTTAGGATTCATCGTTTCGAAAGAGGGTATAAGAGTCGACCCTTTGAAGGTTGAGGCAATACTTCAGTTGTCTCCCCCGAAAAATATTCGTCATCTTCAGTGTTTGCAAGGCATGGAAAACTTCTTACGAAGATTTGTTGTCAACTTTGCCAATTTGACTAGAGACTTCATGCATCTCTTGAAGAAGGATACTCCCTTTGATTGGGATGAGAGAGCCCAGGAGTCCTGCACTCAAGCAAGCCCTAGCATCGGCCCCGGTGATTAGTCCCCCTGACTATAGCCGTGATTTCTTATTATATGTGGCCACGTCTTTAGAGACGATTGGTATAGTTTTGGTTCAAGAGGATGAGGAGCTCCAAGAGCATGTCATATATTATCTAAGCTGGAACCTTATTGATGCAGAGATTCATTATTCTCATGTCAAGAAGCTTGCTTTAGCTACCGTACATGCGGTTCAATGGTTGAGACACTATATTCTCCTTCTCTAGAACTTGGTTGTGGCCCATGTCAAACCATTTCAGTTTGTCCTCACTCATAGGATGATTGGGGGAAAATATAATAAATGGATTTTCATTCTTCAAGAATTTGATCTCGAGTTTGTTTCAGCAAAATCAAAGAAGTCTTTAATATTTGTAGAGCTTATATCGGATTTCCCGAGCGAGGCCAAGGAGTTGGTTTGTGAAGATATGTTTGTCGATGAACACATCTTCTTAATCTCAATGTTAGACCCATGATATGGGGATATCATAATATATTTACAAACACTGAAGACTCCTACTCACCTCTCGTGAGATGAATGATGACGATTACGTCACGTCTCTAAGAACTACCTCATAGTGGACAATACTTTGTACCTCCATGGGGTAGATTCCATTTTAAGACGTTGTTTAACTCATGAGGAGGCTGAGGTAGTACTAAATGATTGCCACGGAGGGGTGTGTGGTGGTCATTTATTTGGGCTTTCTACAGCTCAAAAGATTTTAAGAGCAGGTTATTTCTGGCTGTCGATCTTTAAAGATTGTATTGATGCGGTCAAGAGGTGCCACCCTTGCCAGGTGTTCGCACGTAATATGTGCTCAAAACCTGCCCCGTTACATCCCATTATTACTGTCAATCCCTTCACAAAGTGGGGGCTCAATTTTATGGATTGCAACCCAGCTTCAACTGGGGGGCACCATCACATTATAGTGGCTGTTGATTACTTCACGAAATGCGCTGAGGCTATGCCTACAGTAAAATCCGATGGTGAGATAGCAGCTCATTTTGTATTCAACCAAATTATTACTCGGTTTGGGATTCCAAAAGAGCTTGTCACTGACCATGGCTTGCACTTTCAAAAACGTATGATGGAAGAGTTGGCATCAAAGTTCGGGTATAAGCAAGAGCACTCCTCTTCTTACTACCCCCAAGTGAATGGACAGGTAGAGGCAGTGAATAAATCACTCAAATCCATTCTCTAACGAACCATCGCACAAAGCAAGACGAATTGGCACATTATGTTATACCCTTCTTTGTGGGCATATCGAACCGCTGTTAAGACTGCCACTGGTTTTTCTCCATATCAACGTGTACATGGAATGGAGTTGATATTGCCGGTCGAATGGCAGATTCCTTCGTTGAAGCTAGCAGTGGAACTCTTACCAGACACTTCACCTTTGGAGGAGTGTTTGGTTCACCTTGAGCAACTTGATGAGCAGCGTCGGGACGCCTTGGTGGCTCTAGAGGTTAATAAGCATCGCGTAAAGGCCCAATACGATAAGTTTGTCTGTCCAAGGGCGTTTAGTGAAGGAGGCTTGGTCCTTTTGTGGGATCAACCGAAAGAACCCTTGGGGGCAGGGAAATTTAATCCTATGTGGTGTGGTCCTTACGTGGTAAAGCATGTGTTAGAGAAGGGTGCCTATGAGTTAGTGAATTACAAAGGGACAGCCTTGGAGGAGCCTAGAAATGGGCTCTATCTTAAGAAATACTATGCATTATTTTCAGCCAAGGCTGCTTATTGTATATTATTGTACAGCTTTGCATAGTTAGGTCTTTTTCTTATCGTGATTGGGTTTGTGATTAGTTTCCATTTATTTTGGCAGATGTCAATGGAATATTCCACCTACATAGGATTCACGGATGGTGCAAGCCGTCACAATCAACACTCATCCTCTGCTGCTTGGGTGATTTATACTCCTATGGGTCAGGTACTGTCTTCAGGAGGTGTATGTCTACGGCCATCTTCCAACAATGTTGTTGAATACAACGCCGTTATTGAGCTTCTATGGGATTCCATTCTACATGGTGTTCTATCTCTTGAGGTACGTCTTGATTCGGAGTTAGTAGTGTCACAGCTCAATGGTTTGTACCATGTTAGAGATCCGACGTTATTGAGAAGGTTCTTGCGTGTGAGATTGTTAGAATGACAATTTGACAATATAACATATATACACATTCCAAGAAATAATAATCAAGTTGCTGACTCATATGCTAACTACGTGTTAGATTGGCATTTGTTTCATTCACAATAAATTAATCACAAACACAATTTTTACACATGTAAATAAATAAATCAATCACCATAAAAAATTTTATATATACATAAAAAATGTGGTAATACATAGTGTCATGATACAAAATTGGGGCTTTTAAGCCACCATCATATAATACATGGTCATACAAAATGTATACACTCCCAGGTGTCTAATCCTGTGGAGGAGGAGGAGGGTTGTGATCATGGAACATCACTACGGCTCTAGCCAGCCATCGGAACAAACACACCCATGCGCGTGGTACACCCACCACCTGCCGCTGCATGGCCTCAGGAAATTCCTCGACTTGCGCCATGGGAACTCTATGAGTCAATCTCACAAAGTTGGTATGAATGCTCTGGAACGTTCACTCCGCATCCACACCCATGATGTCATCTCCTCTTCCCCTCCGTCTATGACAAGGTAAGCCCTCTGGCCGCCGTGGTCCCACATCTGCACACAAATGGTAGATGTCACTATGTATTGTCTCGTAAAAACACGTCTTTTTGATTCCATATAATCAAGAAAACACGAAAAAAAATTAAATAACTCAAAAAATTTAAAAAGAGTGAGGGTCGAGATTCGTCACCTATATTGCCATATGCCGATCCTGGTGGTAGTGGCATATCTGGGTCCCCTTGGAAATCTATCCCTGCATAGGGGTAGTCATCTATGGCAACTATCTGTTGTCACCACCATGGAAAGAAGTCAGCTGGATATGGGTTGGCCACACTACCACCCCCCAGTCTACGCATAGCATCTTCCCAATGCCATTGGGCCAGATATCAAACCCCGTGGAGAGGAACGTCCACTCTAGGGCTCAATCCTGGAAAACGCTCAAAGAAAAACATGCTCAGAATACTACTAAACTTGAAGTTCTGCACCCTGCCTGCCTTACACTCACTAAGCTGGTGTTTCATGTTGCTCAGTAGTGTATTACTCCATTCGTAAATAGTGGGTCTCATACACTCCACTGCATA
This sequence comes from Pseudotsuga menziesii, assembly GCA_001517045.1. Lineage (NCBI taxonomy): Eukaryota > Viridiplantae > Streptophyta > Pinopsida > Pinales > Pinaceae > Pseudotsuga > Pseudotsuga menziesii. The sequence goes on along the minus strand of LPNX010256609.1, from coordinate 448,845 downwards.
GAACATTAGAGGCCACGAGGCCTGGTGTAGTGATGCTAAGTCGGCTATCCTGCCCAGTGTCAATAATATGGCCTTTAGGCCCAGCACCTGTATAGCATTGGTAGAGACCTGACTCCCCACCTTCTCGGTGTCTGGATAATAGTACACTGCAATGTACTCATCGATATTCAAGCCACCCCCTGGCCCACCACAAGAATGAAGGTTCACCACCTCCCCTCGTCTAGAAATCCCTTTGATAAAGTATATGTCCTCCACCTCTATGGTGAGGGACATCCCATCAATATGGAAGGACTCCGAGTCTGGATCCAAATACTCTACCAGCATCTGTAACAGTCTTGGTTTGGCCCTCAAACCACCAAGACACCAAAACTTGTAGATTCTGCATGCATGTAAAGCTTGTTGAGCCATTAATTCTACCCTTACTGCTTCCTCTACTTCACCATGCTCACGCTCTCTCCACTCTAGGACCATCCTGCATGAGAAATTGGAAATTTTCCATTAGTTTATTGAAAAATTCATATGCGTGGCCTCATATGCGACTATTTTCAAAACAACCGTGTATGTATGTAGGTTCAAGGCCATTTTCCACGTATATCCAGCCCTATACGTGGAAAAAACCTTGATTTCCGTGTGGGCCGCAGCGCTCATCTTGGGTTGGCCTAGAAACCTGATTAGACCATGAAAATTCATAAAAATTATATCAAAATGCAAGAGGAGAGCATGAGTAAATACCTGGAAGAAATGGTAGTGAATTCCGCCGGCTGGATCTCCTAGAATTCGCTGTTGAAAATCAAAGCTCAAATGGGTAAAAGTTTCAAATGATTTATATTTTTTACTATTTATAGAAAATTTTCAAATATTTGAAAATTTTTACCCCCTTTTCTATAGTTTCGACATTTTCTAACCATTTTGGACCATTTTTTACATAATTTGTGATGTAGAAGACCTTTTTCAGTGTCGTTTTAGCCATTGGATTGACCCGTTCGTGCCGATCTCAGGTATCATGTCTAAACTAGCATATAGGTTAGGTTTCCCCATCATTTGCATTCTGCATGACCTTATGACCATCTCATCATGGCCTTAGGTACAAACCCACTCTATTATGTCACGGAACCTTCTTGCTACTTTAGAAGTGGTATGATATGAGTGGTAGAGCTTTACCTTCCACGGGTACCCTAGTTAGTGCCTAATTTGCATTTGGTGCCCATACTGATGTTTTCTCATTTAGGGTGTGGGAATCCATTGTATAGTACTACCATGACATTTCGCAAGAGCCTCATACTCCTCTTGATCTTATTTTGGCCTATTTCCCTCAGGACTCCCTTATGTCAAGTTGTGAATGCATTATCATGAGCTTTACCTACCTTATTGAGCTTAATGTCGGCTCCCCTAACATTGCGTTTCAGCCATATAGCCCAAGCTTGTCTCATGTCTAGCCATGCAGAGCCATTTTTTATATCCTTTACATCTTGACTCCCTTTTTAGGGGGAGGGGATTTTCCCCCGAGTGTCGATATCCTACACATGTATCCTTGCATTGAGCATACGTATGTTCCACTGCTTGGAACTAGTTTGTTTGCCCTTATGACACTCGTCTCCTCCTAGTCTGTAACTATAAAGCTATTTTATTCTTTTTTCAAGATTTTTAAATAATTGAAAAAGTCCAAAAAAAAATCAAAAAACCAAAAAACCGGACAAGGAAAGATGTTATCTTTGGCAGTTGTCGAGTCGTGTCACCTTCGAATAGAGCACTATATATCACATCAATTGGTTGGGTTAGAGTTTTACTTTAGGAGCTGTACTCATTTATCTGAGTTTATCTCCACCGACTGGTTAAGCTTCCAGTCCCTATGGAGCCTCTGTCGATGCCTCCTGTGTCGCAGAGATGTCCCAGTTTGTATATCGAGTCTATGCTGCCTTCATTCAGTCACCATACACCGTTATGCTCTTGTTCGAAGGAAGTTGAAACCTGAGTCGGACATTCCCAGTACATTTACTGGTTCGTGCACTTTATGATCGAGTCCTTCCACATTATACAGCTTTGCTGAGTACCTCGTGTTGGATGATGGGGGATGCCTTAATGCCCTTCTTCCAGCGGATTTCATCCCATCGACTTCAGATCATTTATTCTGGGATTGGAGTCTAGAGTCATTTTGAGTTCCTTGAGACTTGCAGTCATCAGTGGCAGGTTCTCTCGCCATTGACAGTTTCTTGGGAATACATCAATGTCCCTTGATCGATGGATCCTCTCAAGTGTTCGACCTCAACACATTTATTCACACTTGTTAGTTTGCACTCTAGTACCTTGATTCCCATTTTCATTATCGGTGGGTGATCTCGCATATGTTAACGGTATACATTGATGATCGGTAATCAGACGATGGACTACTATGTTCAACCTCGAGACCTCTATTCACATAGTAGGACATGTACTCGTAGTGGTTTGTGTAGAATAATTTCCAGATTGGTGGCATCTCTTATATGCTACCTCCTTGATCGTGCTAGTGATCATGAGATTTTAGCTCTCGTGACTTGATTCTAGTATATGTCAGATATTTCCAACCACTATGGAGATCTTGATCTATTATATATCTTCAGCCATTTTGGAGATCATGGTCCTTTGTATATCTTCATCATGGAGATTCTGATCTATGTATATTGTACGTGGCGATGACCACATATGTGATTTCATGTATTATGCCTATTCATGTCCATTGTACTCTTATGTATCCGAGACTGCTATATGTATTTGCAGTTATATGCAGATTTGTATTATTGTACTATGCTAATTGGGTGGCTGGTCTTCCATTTGGGATCCTTCATCAATCCACTTCTGGGATGGACTTATAATGTATTTTGGCCATCATATGACCCATCTGACCTCACACATTAGGGGGCATCTATTATAGCGTATTTCACTACTCCAACCTTTCATTACTCCTTTGAAAAGCTATATAAGGAACCCCTTGGTACATTGAAGGTATAAGAGAGAATTGAGAGCAAAGAAACTATAGTCCATTGTTGCCGGAACTTATGCTTGAGTCTGCATCCCTCTTTCCCTTGGAGCACTTTTGTGTTCTTCCCAAGCTTGCCTTTTGCTTGTGAGCTTGCTATCGAGAGATGGAGGATTGAAGTGGTGGAGGCTCAAGTGGGGGATTCAGTTTCTCTGGTTCGCAGATGTGTCGACAGAGGTTGTATCTTGTAATCTCTGATTTATATTAATAGAAATATCTTTTCCTGTCCAATAATGTGTGTTTGAATGAATATTTTATCCATGGGATTATGTCAAATGCTTACACATTATTGATTATATATGCTAGAATAGATCTAAAACCATGATATATAGAATTATTGTATTGTTTACTTGTTGTTGAGTAAGTAATCTATCAATTCAAGCTGAAGTTGAAAAGCTCAACGGGGGTCTACTTCAACCATCCGGAATAAGGTACGAGGTCTGATCCTTTAGTGTTAGACATTCAATTTCTATTGCATATTGGAAAGGATTGATTTTTGGAGTCAAGATTTCTATTGTGGTACCCCAAGCCATAGGAATTTCTCTCCATAACAGCAATACTTTCTCTTTGGAAATCAGACCGGGTTCTCCTTGGATCATCCAGATTTCCAATGTCATCACCTGCGGAGGAGAGTGTCTGTCGGGCCCAATTTGGGAGATGATTTTGTAATTCAGGTTTTGATTCATCATAGGTTTCTTTTGTTAACTAATATTAGAAATCATGGGATCAAAATTAGGGTCATCAACCTCAATTACATCATCCAAATATTCAGTAGAATAGGAAGGAAATTTGGCAGTTTTCTCCTTCACTAGTTCTACCTCCTAAAGAGGCTCATCGAACTTGACACTTCTTTCAATGATGATCTGGTTTTTTTTATATCCAATAGATTGAAACCTTTATATTCATCAAGATATCCAATAAATAGACATTCTATGCTTTGCGGTTGTAAAGCCCTCCTTTTATCAAGCAAAATTCAGGCCCATGCAGTGGACCCAAACACCCTTAGATTTGACACATCCAACTTGTGTCTGAAGTAAGCTTCAAAAAGGGGTCTTCCCTTTCATGGATGAGTGTGGCACTCTGTACTGAATATATGCTACAGCATGCATGGCTTCTGTCCCCAAATTTTCATCCAACTTCTTTGATTCCAACATATAGGTGCTCATCTCCTTGAGAGACCCATTAAAGGAAATTTGGGGTCTAAAATGGGCCTTATAAGAAAACGCGCCAACAATAAGTTCTTGTGAGTTGGAATTCAAGAACCAATAAAATGAGTCAACCATAATGGTTGAATTGACATATTTGTTATAAAAAAAACTAATTGTTTTGTTCGTATTTTTGACATATCTCCTTGTGTTTTTACTCAAATTTCGATTAGGAGAGCTTGTTGGATGCAAAATTTAATTCTGGATCCAAATAGTACCCACACTACATACTTTTAACATACCCCCCTACCCAAAAAACAAGAAATACTTGAAAAAATGTGATGATAACATCATCATAACTTTTTTTCAGGTATTTCTTGTTTTTGGGGTAGCGGGGTCCATCAAAAGTATGCAGTGTAGGTACGCATTAGATGCAAAATCAAATTACACATCCAACGAGCTCTCCCAGTCAAAATTTGAGTAAAAACACAGGGAGATATGTCGAAAATAGGAACACAAAAAATAGTTTTTTTTCTTTTGTCCTCCAAAATTAATAAATATTATTTTATTATTTTAACTATTATTTTATTATTTTCCTTAGGAGGCCCATTTTAGACCTCAAAATTCCTCTAGTGGATTCTTCCTCTCTGCTACATCGTTCTATTGGGGAGTGTAGGGGACTGAATGTTGGATCTGAATACCACTTTGGGAACATATATGAAGTAACTCATTACTGACATACTCCCCGCCATTATCAAATCTCAAAATATTGATCTTTTTTCCAGATGCATTCTCAATCAAGGCCTTCAATTCAGTGAATTTTTCCAAGACTTCCGACTTATTTTTGATAAAAAAGACCCATGTGTATCTTGAAAAGTCATCAAAGAAAGTCAGAACATACCTTGATCCATTCATGGATGTGATAGGCATGGGATCGCTAATATCAGCATGTATCAGTCCCAAGATGCATGATGCTTGGCTTTCCTTCCCCCGATCAAACTTATGCTCAGGGTGCTTTCCAAAAACACAACCCTTGCAAATTCCAATGGTAGCTTTGATGACCAGGAGGCCTTCAACCATAGAATTATTCTGCAATTGCTACAAGTATTTGAAGTTCAGGTGGCCGAACCTCTCATGCCACAGTCTACTAACTTCACTTCCATGAGTTAGCAATGCAGTGGGATTTGCATCTGCCAAAAAATGGGAGAACTCATAGGCTTGTGCATGATGGTTTCCAAGGCCTTTTACTACAAGCTTTCCAGATGCAAGTTCTATGATCTCTATGTCATCCACGCTAAAGGAGACTCTCTTGGCCACTCCCATATGTGTTGTTTGATAAACACTTAGGAGGTTTGATGCAAGAGATGGTACATACAGAGCATTAAAAAAATAACCATGCTCAAGATCTATAGTACCTTGTCCTTCGGATATGATTCTGGAGTCATCTCCCATGTGGATGGGGATGGATTTGCCGATCTCCAAAGATGAGAAATATTCTCTTTCAACCATCATGCGGTTCGAAGCTCTAGAATCTATCAAGAGTGCTTTGGAATTCGAAGTGCTTGCCATGAGGGCATGACCTCTTTCATGCTGTGGTTCTTGATCTTGCTGATCTCTCCTCCGAAATATTTCCAGAAGATTGATGTGATTTTTCTCAAGAAGAGAAGTAGCTTCATCAAGATTCTTTTTCATGCAAGCATGTTCAGGATGGAAGCCCTTCCCACAGTATGAACACTTGACTTTTTCCTTTCCATGATGCCCTTTTCCTTTGTTCTTCTTTAAGCCGGAAGGCTCTTCATGCTGCTGGTTTTCAACTTTAGGCTTAGGAGCTTTGAATTTGTTTTTTGGGCTCTTCTATTTCTTTCCTTTACCCTTCAAATATTTGGGCCCCGAGACATGGAGGGCTTCATCATGGGAGGATCTAATGATCCCTATCTGGACAAGCTTATCATGCTCACTTGTTAGGGACTCAATGAAGGCATATTCTATCTAGGGGTTGTGAGCTTCCTCGCACGGAATGTAAAGAAAAACACCAAATAATCAGCTCCAAGTTTGGAGAGTATGGCAAGGATGAGCTGATCATCCTCCTTCTCCACCTTACATTGCTTCAATAGTAAGACAATGTGCTTGAACTTTGTGAAAAAACATTTAAGGTCACGAAATTGGAAGGTTGGAGAGACATCAACTCATTTTAAAGATGGTATACTCTCAAATCATCCTTTTTTCCATATAGGGTTACCAATTTGTCTCAAATTTCCTTTAGAGTCTTCAATCTCGAGAGATGGAAAAGAAGATCCCGGGAAATAGAGAGGCACAAGAATCCGAATGCTTTATCTTTCTTATTCAAGAATCTAGATTTTTCTTTCACAAAAGAAGGCTCTTATTTAGTGTCCATAGTGACCCTATAGATTCCTCTGGCATGTAGCTGGATCTCCATGTCTCCTTTCCATGAATGGAAATTGAACAGAGTCAAGAGTTCTACAGAAGAAGTCATTTCAAACTGTTGGAGCGAATGCTTTCACATGTTAAAACCTACAAATAATAACAAAAGAGGCACCGTAAGGTCAAACAGCTTGCACATTTTAGGCTTTCATCACACCCAGCATAGTTGATCAAGCAAGCTTGACCAACAATTCCTTGACTTGGGGTATTAAGTGGTAAGCCTTATCTTCTGGTGCAGTGCTAGATTTTTGAGCTTTTGCTCAATTTTTCATTCAAGATCTGTCAAAAACCTTGTTTTTGAGAGATATGAGCTTCATCCCGCTATGAGCTCTGATACCATATTAAGTTGTCACAGTGGTCTAGGAACTGAAAACATAGTCTCACAAAGAATACAAACAAATATGCATAAAATTGGCAAAATTATGCTGCAATGGAAGTAGCAGCCTTGTATAATCAAATGAATAATCAATAATACAATACAATGATCATGCAAGATGCATGAATTCCAAGACAATTTGAATTCCCAAGTAGGTCATTCGAATTGAATGAATGGGTGTAGCTTAACTAGTCGTCATCCACAATAAACTCACTAGTTAACCAACTGATCAAGTGCTGATTGACTCAACTGAGTCCTAACTGAAGTCAGAGTGCAATGAATGACTGAGTCTAACTGAAAGTAGCTCAGACACATTTCATTGCATGCCAACCAGCAAGTGGTAGTGCATCAATAATTCCAATGAACCTTGATGAGGTTAACTAAAGTCAAATTGGCCATCAGAGGCGGTTGGAGGCACCCCTGTTGACTCCAGTTCATTAAATATTAATAAAATAATTAATATAATGAAAGGAGGTGCCTTCACCACTTAGCCTAACTGATTGTAACCATCAGTTAGCAATTAGGTGCATTTATGACACTCAAATCACCCCCGGAGTGCTCCAATTAGCCTCCCCGAATGAAGGAAAAGGCTTAGTTGGCCTCCTTAACCGAAGGTAGCCATGGGTGTGCTCATGCTGATGTCATACAATGCTCCTTTGATGCCAATTAAGTCAATAAAACTTAGGATAGTGGTTTAACAAGGTCAAATTGATCAAATTAAGTGTGCATGGTGGGTAAATGTCTCCAACACTTGCATGTTATATTACCTCATATTCGTGGAAGTTCTTTCAGTCCTTGATGAGATGAGAAGTAGATTTGAAATTTCAATTAATCAAATTAAACAAGTAAAATGAGGGTTGGTTCTATTCAGATTATTTCCAACTCAACACCCTTTTATTTATAATAACCCCTAGTGTTATTCAAAGTCTATTCTCGACACTATCAAACGGGCCTTACACTAGTGGAATCCCAGAGCCTCTCTCTCAACACTAATACTAGGATGCACTTGTACAATACACATAGGGATACAATTGTGAAAGATTCTATGCTCCATATCTTATGCTCAACATCAAGTTGGAGTTCTCCATGACTTATTCCCAACACTTCCAATCTTTACTTCTTGGAATTACCTATGTGCTCCAGAGCTTACACTCAACACATAGTCACATAACCCATGTGCTCCAGAGCTTATGCTCAACACATAATATTCCAAGACCGCCCCTAAAATTCCAAAGTTTTAGAGTCATTTCTACTAGAGGCATTTTTGTAAAGACTACCTCCAAATCCAAAACCGCCACCAAAAGTGATTTTTGGAGGCATAAGACAACCCCCCATAAAATTCATTTTTTTTTGTAGTGTGTGTTGGAACTATGCTTTGGGATTCTTCAAGAACATCAAGAATCACAAGACCAACTAGTAGAATACATTGACAAATATTACTTGTGTGTCTTGCTTAGAGAACCCTTCCTTGGACTTTGAATTATCATTCTAGTGACACTGCTTGAGCAACTATATACCCTTTTACTTCCTTTACCAACATTATTTTGATTACATCCAACATTATCCCTATAATGAATATCGATGAGGCTCTATCAGATGGAAGCTGACGTTTCTTGGAATTGGAATCTTTCTATCATCTTTTCACCTTATCTATAAACCCTTTTCCTTATCCATATTCATTCTCTAATCCATTCTAATGCTCATATATGATTTTTTATGATCAAATTATTTTTCCATTACATGTCTTAGTATTTCATTTCTTTTTTTACTAACATAAGGGGAATTAGTGTACTATGCATTTTCTTTGGATATTGAATCATTTGTTGGGAAGCAACTAAAAAATATTTGAGGGAGTTTTGTAGTAGTTGCAAAAACTTTACATCATCAATGGAACCTTTACAAATGTAGAACCTTTACATCATTAGAAAAACCATTAGCAGCAGAACTAGTGAGCTGCATAAACTCTACAAAATCTACAGAAGCTACAAAAAGTAATTGAATCAAGTTTATATTCAACCACCAACTTTGGAGAAAGATATTCATTAGGAATAATGGACTTTTATAAATCTATTATTTTATCATTTTTATTGTCTCAAATCATGACGTTAAATTAAAGGTCGCAAGTGGAGGTGGGTATCATTGCATATTTAGATTATAAACAAAGACTTGAAGATATCTATGTCAAGTATATGATGGACATAAGAAGTAAAAAGTTGTAAGGATACATCTGAGATGGGTTTGGACTATTTTATTATATCCACTCTCCCTAAATTTGAATTTGACTTCAAAGGTAATCTAAATAGAATCTAGTTAACAAAGATCTTGGAACTAGTTTTGAATGAGTTTTTGAAATCCAAATTTTTAAGAAATTGTTGAGGCTATTTTGGATCATCATTTATTATTTTATATAGAGAACACATGTAGAAATAAGATCTCCTTCGAGCATTAGTCCATATAATGATGTAATACTTTCATGTTGATTCAATATAGATTTTATGTCGATCTATCTTTACTTCATTATTTAGTTTTCATTTCTTATTATGTGTGAAGTTATTTTTTTAATTTGATTTTAATCCATAGATTAGGGATTTAAATGTTTGTTTTTTAAATGAATTTTATTAACGCAGTAATCTTATTTACTACCTTGGATCATAAACATAAACTTGTACTTGGAAATGATAGCTTTTAGATTTTATTTTTGTGATTTACCTTTTTGTCAAGAGTGGTGTGAACTTAGATTTAACCTTTACTTTTCCCACACAATGTGATTTAGTTTTAGAATTTACCTTTCCCACAAGGTGTGAATTACTTATATCATTTAATTTCTAGCATGGCATGAATTTGAATTTCTACAAGTGATTTAGGATTTCAATTCTTTAATTAGTTTTAATGCACATTGATGGGGTTTCTTTGGGAGACAATTGATTCATACTCCTGTTACAGTGCACGGTAACTCGCAAGTTCTCAATGAACCTAAGTTGACAATTAATGTAAAACTTCTTAGTTGTTTTCTAATTAATTAGAAGAAAATTAAAAATCCTATCATAAGCGTTAATTTTTTTATGTTCTTCTTAAGCCTTGATGAACCTCTCATTGTTTCACTCAAATTTTGGGCAGTGATATATGCTCTCTCCTCCCATTAGATTATGTCTCGACATTTCGCTCTTACCTATTTTCTCTGAGGACATATTCATCATGTTTACAGGGGTGTTGGGAATCATTCATGGTTACCATTTGTTTTTGGAAACTTTTTCCCCTTTGTATGTTGTCGCTCTACCACAATTGTTCAAATATTGTCAACTGCAAGCACTGTGCATCATAAGGATATTTATTAGACATCTTAGTAATACATCCAATGAAACATAAAATATGTAATTATTTATAATAATTAATATTATGGAATAATTCATAGGTTTCTTAGGTAACGTTTTGTTACATTTATACATTCTGGAAGTACTCCCTATTGATATTTTTTGTCAAATCAAGGTTATGATCACTTTTATGTTCAGTTTTTAGAAACTTATGAACTCCCGTTTTGTATTCTAATTGTGTACTATTGTTTCCCTCTAGATAATATTTATAACACCTATGTTTATGTTTAATTATTATCTATGAGTTGAATGTTACAGCCTTCCAAAATTGCTAATTTTTCCCAATTTTGCAGTTTTTCGACAAGTGCAATTATCTTTGGAGACCAACTTTAGCCACATATAGTAGAAAATCTAGAAAGAAATAGAAACTTGTTCTTATTGGAAGATGTTATTACATATAAAAAGGATCACTTAGAAATTGTCATATATCTAATTTGATGTTCTAGTCATCTTCTATAAAATTTTGCAATTGACAACTTTTTCACTTTTGCACTTTTTCCTATAAGTTTTATAGCAAAACTCAATATCTTTTCAACTAAGCATTTTTGGAAAAATTTCATCTAACAAAATTTGTTTTATTTAATGAGTATGTAAAATGTAGAAATAAAAAAATTATGGTTTTTAAATACAGGTCACTTTAGCTCCAACAGGCTATCTGAAATTCTCAAAGTGCTTCAAAATAGTGGTTTTTAGGGCCTTATTTCGCACCTTGTCTTAACACGTATTGAAATTTTGATCCAAGATTCCAAAATTATCTACATGCCAACTCAACAATGTAATGTCCCTAAAATACGCAAATAAAAATAATAATATTTGTAGGGTTAATATCACTGCTAAGATCTAAAGGACATCTTATTCTTAACTTCGGAAATGTAAAAACTTAATAGGAAACAATACCTATGCTCATGTTCTTCTTTTCTTCTCGTATGTTATTTCGTAGTTTTCCAATTGCGATGATGTTTATTTTCATTCATTTATATACCACTGTACTTGTATATTGATGTCTTTTATTTGGTTTAATGATGTTCTTATATTGCTTATTTATTTTGGGTGCTTATTATGCTACGTAGTATTTATTTACTAAATGATGAGGATAATTTACCTCTATATCTAAAGGGGAAGAGTGGTTGTATTTTACCTAACGAATCACTCGAAAAGGTAAGGAAATCCTATGGTTTGGGATTACTTAGTTCTCATGAACTAATGCATGATGTATCTATGGTTATTGCAGGTGTTATGTCACTAAGACTATGTTGCATGTGCGTAAAAGAAAAAGGAAGCAAGACCTAGCACCTTGAAGATTTCTAAACCCTAAACACTAAGGGGTTGAGTTGTTTAAATAAAACCTTCTATTTTGTATTTTCATGGTGGAGTTTGTGTTCTACGTTCCTTTACTCTTTGTTTTTTTAATTTCTGAAATCATAGTTAAGGTTAAAATCCTGGGAAGACTTTTAACGGTGTAAGAGATATCTTAATATGGGTGCTCTGTTAATTGGTTTCAAATGATATTAGTTGATAGAATAAATGTGAATCGTTACTCTGTTTCAGACACTCTATATTTGTTTTAGAAGTGAAATCACAGTCTCTGTAATTGGTTTTAAACTCTTTGTTTTTAATTTGGATCTCTGTGTATTCAAGAGCGTATCTAGAAATTTTGGTTTTATTATTTAATATTTAGTTTGGAAAATTGTTTGCCAAGATCACTGTATTTATCTTAATGAGGAGGGTTCTGAAAAATCAGTTCCATTGCTAGCAATGGCACTATGGTAATGCTGCTCATAATTATTACTTGGATGTGGGAAATTTTTGGGTCTATGCCCATGTTGTATATGTTAGAAAATGTTAAAGTGATTTGGTAGATTCCTGACTATTGATTATTATTTGTTGTTTCGATATGTTTGTTTCGCTTATGTATCATAGCTGAGGGGAAATCCCTAGCTCTCTTCTTTATTTATATTTTTGAAGTGGTTTAAAAATAGTTACAATGCCATTGATGGCAATATGACCCTATGGTTTCAACGTTGGTTTATTATCATGGTAACCTAGCCTGTGTACCTGGAATGGTTGATATATTGGTATTTATTTCCTTTAAAAATATGAGTGGTATGCCTTCCAACGCTTGTGGGATTTGATTTTGGATTATTATTATTGTTGTTATTTCATTTGAATATTTTATATGAATCCGAGTCGATTTTTATGGGATTTTGATGGTTAATTTAGGTATGGCATGAATGTATTCCATTCAACTCTTAAGAGGTTTCGATAGTGGGTGGAAGGGTTTTGTTATACCCTGGCTATGTGTAAATAATGGTTTAATATTTTATGGTTAGTTTAAATGGGCTTTTAGCCAATGATATGCATGTTTTATGGAATAGCATCATTGTTCTAGAATGCTGATATATGTGTTCTTAAAACTCCCAAGGATTCGATCCCTATATCACGATTATGTGTTATGTTTTATCATGTCAAAGGTTTGGTTAATGGATGTTTTATTGTATCAACGCTAGGAATATTCTCATAAGCCAATGTTTAGAATATTGGCCTATCCTTTCTATAGGATGCTTGTCAATTTTCTCTTTGTGGAAATCGATAGTTGGTTTATCGTGGATGACTGTATATTTTATTTAATTCTTTTTAGTGCTTGAAGTAGAAAATGTTGTGCATATTTATTGTGAATTTGGAGACCAAGGGATTTGATCTCAGGCCCATGATTCTTTGTTATCATTGGTCTATAAATTGTTTATTTATTTGATAGTTTGTTAATTAGATGATGAATCTATTTAGTAGATGGCTTGTCCATCGTTATTTGATAGTTTATTTATGTAGTTGATTAATCCCTTCATGGTTGCTCTATAATGATGATACTAAGTATTTTATTTTAAATTCTAAGTTTAAATCCTGCATGTTGATTTGATTAGGTACTGTGTTTAATAATCTAGTTTTTAATAGATGAGCTTCAACACTGGATTTATATACTTCAATAGATAATTTATTTTATTACTGGGATATATAGGGTTTCTAGGTGTGGATTCAACTATTTTCCATGTTTTTGGAAATGTTCATCATTATCTTTATCAGGACTAAATGTTAAATCTAGTCTAAACCCTAACATATTATAGAGGATTTTAAAACTAATTTAACAGAAAACTGATAAGAAATTTATCCTAGAATATTTATAAGAGCTTAAACCGAGATTCTATCTTACCTAATAAAAAATCCTAAACCATTTATTCATAATGATGAAGGGTGAATTACAGCTCCCAATAAAAAACCTAATGGATGTAATCTCAACCTGTAACATATTCAAAACAGAGGTAGGAGTTGAAATACAAGAAATCTCTTACCTACAATTATGCAGCTTGAAATGGCTTAAGAACCTTGCACACTTCAAGACCCAAAATTAATAAAACGCGTTTTATTTCTTACCTTAGTAATGATAACCAGATGACCTTGAAACTTCCACATTCCTCCCAACCATGACGCGAAACCGTTCCTGGTTCTGAAATCAAATCCCCCAAGATGGCTCCAACATGGAAGAGATCTAGAAATCCTAAGGGTGAGGTTGTTGTTGTTTGGAAATCACACTTGTATTCTTAAAACTGCTTAGTTAGGATAATGATCTCCAATCCCATCGAGGAATAATAATAAGATTCCCTAAGCCTTCTCTTGGCTTTGCTCTTATATATAATCTTTGGGAAAAGGATAGTTGGTTTAACTTCAGTTAAATCAATATTTTAGTGTTTTCTTGAAAATAATATTTAGTTTGTTTTCTACGTAATATATATTTATTTTGTTAACTATGAACTTTTACTAGTTCCTACTTGAGCTTTAGAATAGTATTTTTTTATTTAAATATTTAGTTTATGATATAATATATACATAGAATCTCACTTATTATTTGAGTGATCTATATTTCTTTTTATATATATATTTATTATTCTCATAAGTGGATGTAGACTTCACTTAGATATCTTACCTATATTTTTTAAAATATCTATGCGTGTGTGTGTGTGTATATATATATATATATATAATATATTCTCATATACATATTATATAAACTTCACTTATTCAATTTAATCATATATTATTAATCTTTCTATTTGATGCTTCTTTAGTTTAAGTTAATCCTTTAACAAGGCCTCAGATAGGGTTGGTCGTTCAAATAGGTTAGGTAGCTCTGGATCCTCCTTGCATGTTGGATTACCTCATATTCATGGAAGTTCTTCTAGTCCTTCATGAGAATTACATTTAAGATTTCAGTTAATCAACTTAAATAAGTACGATGAGGGTTGGTTCTATTCAGAGTCTTTCCAACTCAACACCCTTTGATTTATAGTAACCCCTAGTGTTATTCAGAGTCTATTGTCAACACTATCAAACTGGACTTACAATAATGCAATTCCAGAGCCTCTCATGCAACACTAATACTAGGATGTACTTGTACAATACAACTAGGGATACAATGGCCAAATATCCGATGCTCCAAACATCAAGTTGGAGTGCTCCAACACTTATTCCCAACACTTCCAATATTTACTTATTGGGGCTACCTATGTCTTCCATAGCTTATGATCAACATGTTTTCTCATAATGCATGTGCTTCAGATCTTATGCTCAACACATAATCTCATAAATCATTTGTTTCAGAGCTTACTCTCAACAAAAAATGACATAAGCCATGTGCTCTAGGGATTAAACCCAACACATCATATAAATCAATCATGCATCCATTGTTTTGTGCAATACATCACAAATAATCATCTCAGTATATATTTGGGATTGTGCCCAAGAACATAATAATAAATCTAGTACATCGGGTCCTATGCCCAGTACAATGATGATATTCCTTGTCCATCAGGACCTATGCCCAACATGTAATCATATACAAAACAATAAAACATGTGCATTGGCTCACATCTAGTATATCTATCTAATCAATTTAACTCATGTCCAGTGGGGAATAAGCCCAATATAAAGACATAAACATAAAAACAAAATAAATCATGTGCATTGGGGCTCATTCCCAATATAGTCAACGTCAAAATTTACGATATTACATCCCTCCCCGCTTAGAACAATGTCGTCCCAGTGTTCTAGGGACTAGTCACTAGAAATGAAATCATGAAACAAGGAGGGGTAAGCCTATTTCATGGTGGCTTCATTTGCCCATGTGTCCTCCTCAAGCCCAAAGTGATTCCATTCCACTTTCACTTGGACAATAGTTCACTTCCTGAGTTGTACTTCCCTTTTGTCTAAGATGTGAATGGGTTCTGGAATAAACTCTCCTTCAGGTTCCACTTGTAGCAATGATCAATCAATCACATTTTTAGTATCATATACATATTTCTTCAATAAATATGCGTGAAACTTTACATGAGTAGGTAAAGCTAATTCATATGCCACTGGCCCTTTCTTGGCCATTATCTAAAAGGGTCCACAAAATCTTGGTTCCAACTTTCCACACCTTCCCAGGCTCAATGAGATTTCTTTTTTCTTTTCCTTTTAAATAAACATGTCCATCGACTTGGAAGTATTTATCCTTTCTTTTTTTATCCGTGTACCTATCCTGGAGGTCTTCTGCTTCCTTCATATTTTGTTGCTGACGCAAGAGAATCATCACATGCCAGCAATGTGATGAGTTGGTCACATGCCCTATCATCTTTGTAATTGTTTTACTGAGTCATAGTATGTTAGCGTAACTAAGAATAATTGCAGATCGCGACTCCATGAGTGGAGATCAATCCGCTGGTTGTTTGTTTCAGACAAGGTTGTTTTCATCATGCTTTGTAGTGTTTTTTTAAGTGGAAGCACTACTAGGGATAGGAGTAGCAGTTTAGCATAAATAGTCAGTTTAGAGACGTATAGGGGGTTCTTCTCTTCATCATTGAGAATTCTGAAATTATGGAGAAGAAGGATAGACTAATGTTCGGTTTCGTTTGTAAATATTTTGAATAGAATAAGAGAAATCCGAGTTGTGTGTGTTTGTTCTATTTCTTAATAGAAATATTAACCATGTGTTTGTAGGGTTGTTAGCATTTATGCATGTGTTGTGTTGAACCGTGTATTCTTTGCAGAGTCGGCTTCGGCATTTTCCTGAATACTTGTGTATTTCTGTGAAATTGTTGAATTCACACATTAATTTATTGCTTGAATGGTTGGAGTAGAGTGTAGATGCATGCATATATACTTTTAGGCTAAGTAATATTGAAGATTTGAGGCTGGATTTATCATTTCCATGTTCAATCTGTTGATGTATTTATAACTTTGGAATGTATTCACTTGTATATAATATGTATTGAACCTCTATGTTTATTCCAGGAAGTATCAATAATGTAAACAAGTCATGTAATGTCATTGATGTTAACCCTCCATTGTAAGTCGGGGAAATAGTCCCCACAATTGTGTCAAGGTTAACCCTCCTTGTTGATCGGAGGGAAAAGTCCCCACAGTTGTGGGGCACTAGGGTTATTAGACTCTCCTAGAGATGTCGGACCTAGTAATTAATTGTTAAGTGGGGTCGACATGTTGAAGTGGACATTAAGTGAATGAAAAAATATAAAGAGAGAGTGAGCCTCTCTATTTATCACACACACACTCACTCATTGGGGCACATGAGAGAGAGAGGAGAAGCTCTCTCAAGGGAGAGAGAGAGAGAGAACAAGATGTTGGAGACCATCTTTATGTTTTTAGGTTTTACTGCTACCATAGGTTCTCTGTCCATCTCTGAGAAATTTGTGGGGTTTTATCCTTTATGATTTCCCTAAGGAAAATTATTTGTCTCTTGTCTCTTGTGTTTATTGTTGTGCATGTTATTCTCTCAGATAAGATCCTAAGATCATATTGCTTAAATGATAAAAATCTAACATGGTATCATAACTAACCTAAGAAGAAGACATTGTCCAGTTGGAGAAGCTAGGGCTTATTAATTTTTGGGTCTCTCTCCACAATCCATCAGCAAAAGTATGATATGCTGACTCTCCATTGAAGGGCGCATATTTCTGTCGAAGCAGAATTCAATTCCAGGCATTTTTAATTTTTGGTGCAGGAAATTAGGGATTTTTACAAAAGAGGAATTTTTTATTGAGCCCAGAATAGGATTTATCTCCTCATAAAAATTGAAGTTTAGAGACCTAGGTAGATATTTTTGGTTGGGTGTAACTATGGGAAAGTCAAACCCTATTTTGACCCCGGGCTGGAAGAAACCCTAAATACTAAAACTGATAGTTTTGGTAAATTTGCTATATATCTGGATTATAGGAGTATCAAGGATTGAAACATTCATAGTTCAAAGATAAAATCCTAATGTACACTATTTCCAAGTTTCAGCCTCTTATTCTCTATATTCTAGGAGATATGATTCCTCCAAGTTAAGGTTCCAGCCTCTTCCAGGATTCATCCCTAAAAAGGACACCTAGGGACAATTGCTATATCTAGGACTATGAAGGTCCAAATAAAATCTCTCAAGATGTTCCAAAAAAATCATAGACATTAATTTTCATGGTAGATGTTTCAGACCCAGAAGATGAAACAATGACATGTGGCAGTTCATACAACTTCGCTATTCTGAAGAGTCCCGAAACTGGTCACCTTGGTAAAATGATCATGAGTCCCAATTGGTGAAACCAATTATGATGAAACCTATGGTGTTGGAACAAGGATAGATGAGGATACCTTAGTATGAAATTTCATACATAGAGGAGTAGTACTTTCAGAGATGGCATAGAAACAGTATCACTCATTTCTGCAGAAGAAATTGGTAAACTAGGGCTTCCTATTCCGGGAGCTTCCCTCCACTATTTTCAGAAAATGAGTACATTGGACATCTCACCTTGAAGAGGTCTATCTTTCTATCCAATCATATCTAAAATATTCCAAGTTTTGAAAATTAGGGTTTTTCTAACAAACCCTAGATCAGCCAGCTCCAGAACCTGGATGGACACCTCAAATCGGTAAGATCTAATATTTTGCTATTTACAGCTGAGGCTCTCATTTTAGGTTGACTAATCACACCAACTTGATGAAAATCTTGGTGAGGCTGACAGCTTCTAAGAATGGAAGTATAGGATCTCACTAGCTCTTGAAGGAAATGAATTGGACACCTACATAAGTAGAGGTTCCAATTCCAAAGGGAGATGAGGCTAAATCCTTACTCAAGAAGAACTTGGTCAAGGCCAAGAAGATCATTGCTAATTCAATAGAGGATCACCTTATACCACAAGTATCTTTACTAAAGACACCTAAAGAGATATTTGATTCCTCGACCAAGCTATTTAAAGGGAAGAACATAAATTAGAAGATGACTACGAGAAACCAGTTGAAGAATGTGAAGATCCAGAATGCAGAGACCATACAGTCATACTTTACAAGGGTCTCTCAGATCAAAGAACAAACTGAAGCAGTAGAAGAAGAAGTGGAGAATTCAAAAGTGGTGATAACCACCTTGAATGGCCTACCAGGATCATGGGATTCATTCATGCAAGGAATGTGTGCCAGAAGGAAGTGATTACTTTTAGCAGAATCTGGGAAGAAGAAGAAGCTCGACTCATAATAAGAGAAGAGAAGATGGGAGCAACTAAAGATCAAGCTCTCACCATCCAAAGAACATCCCTCAAGTGATGAGGAATATGAAGGACTCAACTCTTGAAGAAAATCTTATCCATATTAAAATTTGGATAAGAAATTATGAATGAAGAAGATGATGAAGTTGAAGGCTCAAGAAGGAGTCTACCCACAAAACAAATAAAGATAAGTATTCAATTGTCATTTCATGATATTGTTTTGTTATGCATTTGTTTATATTCAGTTGATGTATTATGCATGATAGAATGTTTGCATTAATGACAGTATACTACTAATATGCATGTAATGGGTAAGTAGCTCATGGTACTATACAACTCTCCATTACTACTTATCTAGAATGTAACCTCTTTGCTGACATATTGGATTAGTGCACAATCTCAATGTTGTCCTGGTAGAGATGGAAGGAATCTAGAAAGTTTCTGTGAGATATGGATGAATGTTGTGTTGGTTAAAATAGTTGCATAATCATATATCTTGATGCAAAAGAATTTTTTCATTATGAATATACCTTATGAAATGTTTCTAACCATACAACTAATGCATTTGACTTGTAGGAAAGATCACGTAAAATCGCCTTCAAGCAAAGAAGGATGAGACTTGTTCTGAAGGACAAGTGATGACAGTTAAAGATGAAGAATAATATGATGAATGTAGTGACATCATTGATGCTAAAGAAGTAACCAAGAAGAAATGGAAGACCAATTCAAGAAGAACGATGTCTAGGATGTAGTATCAAGACTTGAAGGGAAGTTCGTAGTTCCATCATGCAGTAGATGAAAACATTGTGGGATACAAGGCAAGATTCGTAGCACGAGGCTTCTCACGAAAATAAGGCATAGACTACAAAGAGACATTTGCAGCCACTAGAAATACACATGAAATGTAAAATCATGTGTGTAAATGAAAAAGGCCTTGTATGAGCTCAAAAGACACCCATGGGATAACACATACATGAGGAGCTTAAAGATCACCTAGCATGATGAAGATCTTAACCTTTGCTATAGGTTGAAGATGGAAGCCTATAGAGGATGACAAGCTCACTGATGGGTGCGAGAAGAAATTTTGAAAAGGTTCAAGATAGAGGATCTTGGTATCCAGTGACCATAGATGGATACATAGAATATTAGTAGCAGAGGAAGCTACTTGTCAATCCAGTACATGATGTTTCAGTGCATAGAGTATGAAAGACAGAGGGAGTATGATGCTCCACTTTAGAGGGAGTGACTATAGAATATCCCAAGGTTCAACATGGTACGACATGATGGATAGCTTACTGATGACTCTAGGCTTTACTGAGAGTAAAGTGGACTCCAACCTTTGCTTCAAGGTTGAAGGCAGAAGACCAGTGATGCTCTTGTTATATGTCAATGACTTGTTCCTGACAGAAAAGAGGAACTCATTAAAGTTGCAAGAAGGAGACTTGCTGCCAAGTTCGAGATGAAAAACTTGGATATGATGCACTACTTGCTAGGCATGGAGGTGTGGCAGAGTGCGGATGGAATCTCGCTAGGACAAGGGAAGTATGCAGTAGAGATCCTAAAGAGGTTCAGTATGATGAAATGTAAGGCCATGACCACACCTATGGCATAGAACCTGAAGCTACTGAGTGTTGCTTCATCAGAGATGGTTGATGCTATGTTGTATCATCAGATGATTGGTTCCTTAATGTACCTAATGAATATGAGACCAGATATTTGATTTTCTATGAACACATCGATACATGTTCACCTGATGCCTGCAAAGCATGAAGTGAGGTACTTGAAGGGTACAGTTGATTATGGGATAAAGTATGAGGAAAATCAAAAGATTAAACTAGAAGGTTATGTGGATTCGAATTGGGCAGGCAATGCCATTGATAGGAAGAGCACTTTGGGGTGTTGCTTCAGTATGGGATTAGGTGTGATCTCTTGGTTTAGCAAGAAACAGTATTGTGTGGCACTGAGTACAGCTGAAGCAGAGTATTTTGCAGCTTTTTCAGCTAGTTGTTTGGCAATATGGCTGAGGAAGCTACTGTCTAATTTATTTGATCTCCAGTTGGATGCTACTTGTATATATTGCGACAACCAAAGTTGTGTGAATTTGTCTGAGAACTCGGTGTTCCATGACAAGTCAAAGCATATCGAGATCAAATATCACTATATCAGAGATATGGTGTAGAGAGGAGCAGTGAAGCTCCAGTATGTTGTGATAGATGAACAGATAGTTGATGTGTTGACTAAGATATTGGCCAGAGTGAAGTTTGAATACTTTAGGGAGAATCTTGGTGTTCTCCAGATTGAGGTTCCCTCCAAGGGGAAGTGATGAGTCCATGAGCCATTCTGACATGGTGAGAGGATTGGTTCCTTCCATGGTCAGATGTAAGGGCTGAGCCATTCTGTCATGGTGAGAGGATTGGTTCCTTCCATGGTTAGATGTGAGTGCTAAGCCATTCTGAGGTGACTGTGAGATGTGTTCTCACATGATCAGATATAAGCATTGAATGCCATTCTTTGAATAGAGGCACCTGGTCAGTTACCAGGAATTTCAATCTGGGACTGAAGCTCAACTTAAGTGTTGAGATGCCATTCTATAGGATAATGGAGGCACCTGGTCAGTTACCAGGAATTTTAGTCTGGCACTGAAGCTTAGCTTAAGTGCTGAGATGCCATTCTCTAGGAGAATAGAGGCACCTATTCAGTTACCAGGAATTTCATTCTAGGACTGAAGCTCAGCTTAAGTGCTGAGATGCCATTCTTTGGGAGAATGGAGGAACCTTGTTAGTTACCAGGAATTTTAGTCTGGGACTGAAGCTCAGCTTAAGTGCTTAGATGCCATTCTCTGAGAGAATGGAGGCACCTAGTCAGTTACCAGGAATTTCAGTCTAGGACTGAATCTCAGCTTAAGTGCTGAGATGCCATTCTCTGGGAGAATGGAGGCACCTGGTCATTTACCAAGAAATTCAATCTGGGACTGAAGCTCAGCTTAAGTACTGAGAGGCCATTCTCTAGGAAAATGGAGGCACCTGGTTAGTTACCAGGAATTTCAGTATGGGATTAAGAGCCTTTCTAACATGATGTGTGATGAGTTTCCTATCATGGTCAGATGTAAGTGCATATCCTCTTTGACATGATTTGTGATGAGTTTCCTATCATGGTTAGATATAAGTGCTTTTTCAGTGCTTTAAGGAAATTGGGAAAGTTTGACTAGGTGAGGTTAACTAGTTTTTTGTCCTCCACATCCTCCACTCTTTTCTCCTATGAAAATCATGTATGATTTGTCATTCCATCACTCTTTAGCTTTTCTAAGTGATTTTTCCAATTTGTGAGCTCCATGACTGATTTGGAAACTACTTTATGCACCTATGGGGGATTTGCTTAATTTTAGTAAGCCTGCTTTTGACTAGATTCGGATTGCCTCCTCATGCATTCGAATCTACTATGTAATTATTTAATGTAGAAACCTATTATGTTATAGGGTTGGCTATTATACACTGAGTTAATATAGTTTAGTGTTCAGCTCCATTTTCAGTCTCTTTTGTGAGTGATTTTGCAAGTTCAATTGATAATTATTGTGAGTAAAATTGTTCTATCACTGGGTTCAATTTCCACATGGTATCAGAGCCATTGTACATTGATTTCTCTCCTTCAAATTTGTTTTGCAGGTTCGACATCAGTGACTGGGAGCCTTCTACTGATAGTCGGGACAATTTCTGAGCTATGGATCAATCTCAGAAGATCATCTTGACTCCCTTCAATTTATTTGAATGGAAAGCAGAGATGGAGATACTGTTGAGAGAAAAAGGCCTCTACAGGGTGACTATGGCAATAGAAGTAGATCCCAATGCAGCTGCAGAGAAGATAAAATGGCACAACAGGAGGGATGAGGCCTATGGTCTCTTGTGTCTGAGTATTTCTAGAGACCTCCTTTTCCATCTTGATGGATTAACATCACCGAATGAAGTATGGGAGAATATTACTTATCTTTTTGGAAAGACAGATGAGATGAGGGGACATCAAATTGAAAATGAGCTGATTTCCCTGAGTCCCAGTAGCTTTGAATCTCTGCAACTCTATTTCTCCAAGTTCAAAGCACTTGTTTTGCAGCTAAAACAATGTGGGATCGAAAAGAAGGATGATCAGCTGGTCTTGGCAATGATCTCAAAGCTTGGCCCTAACTATTCAGTTTTTGTTTCGACCTTCTATGCCACAAAGTTGACAGCTCGAACCTAGACGATCCCTACCCTTGCAGATTTCATGGAATCTCTCACACAAGAACAAGACAAGCTGGTGATGATGGGCACCATCAAACCATCCAAAGACCAAGCTCTGGTTGCTGGAGATTCGAGGGTGGATTCAAAAAGAAAAGAAAAAAAGCTAAAAATCCACTTGAGCAAAAGAGAGACAAGAACAAGTCTCCAGAGGAGCCACAAGGTCCCAAGAAGAATAACCAGAAGAAGAAGAATAAAGGAGAAATGAGCAAGTGCACATACTGCAATAAGGGAAATCACACTGAAAGCTCTTGTATGAAGAAGCAAATAGACATGCTGACCCAACTCCTGGAAAAGAATGGCATCTCCCTCCCAGAAAGCTCAAAGAAGAGAGAAGGAGGATCAAGTTCAAAAGACAGAGAGAGAGTTCATGCATTGGTTGCTGGCACATCAAGCTCACCTAGTTTCATCATTGATTCTGGAGCTTCAAGACACATGGTTTCGACCAAGGAGGCATTCTCCTCACTTGACATGTCTAAGGGACCACCAATAGTACTGGGAGATGACTCTCTCACTAAAATTTTGGGCAAAGGGAGGATTGATCTTGATCATGGTCAGTTCAGCAATGTGTTGTATGTTCCTGGTCTTGCCTCCAACCTCTTATCAATGTACCAGTTGACTCACACTGGGTCTCCAAAGAAGGTCATATTCTCCCCTGATGAAGTTGAGATCATAGAGATCTCAAGTGGTAAAGTCATTGCAAAAGGAGTTGCAAATCATGCTCAGAAGGTATACATGTTCTCACACTTCCTACCCTACTCAAACCCCTCTGCTCTTTTGATTCGTGCTAATGAAGCAAGCAAGATTTGGCATGAAATATTTGGCCACCTAAATTACAAGTATCTTTTTTATCTTAGTGAAAAAGAGATGGTCATAGGGTTGCCAAAGATAAAATTTTCCAAAGGTGTCTGCCAAGGTTGTATTCTAGGAAAACACCCAGAGCATAAATTTGAGAGAGATAGTCATGAGAGAACCTCTGCACCCCTCGAGTTGATCCACAGTGATGTTGCTGGCCTATTCCCTCATATGTCCATGATTCAGGCCAAATATGCATTGAATTTCATAGATGACTTTTCCAGGTATTGTTGGGTTTACTTCCTGAAACACAAGTCTGAAGTTTTTGGCCTATTCAAAGTCTTTAAGGCTTTGGTTGAGAACCAGTCTGGGAGGAAAATCAAGGTCCTCAGATCTGAAAATGGTGGTGAGTATGTCAAGTTTGAGTTTATACAATATTGTGTATATGCAGGTATTCAGATGCAGCATTCTATCCCTTACACACCACAGCAAAATGGTGTTGCTGAGAGGAAGAACAGATCACTGAAGGAGATGGCAACATGCATGATGGAGGCCAAACATTTGTCACCAAAGTACTGGGCCGAAGCTCTCAACTGTGCATCCTATATACAGAATAGGGTGCCTCACAAACATCTTGATGGTATGACTCCTTTCGAAGCATGGAGTGGGAACAAGCTAGATGTGACCCATTTTAGGATTTTTGGCTCAAGGGCTTGGGCTAGAATTCCAACAGAAAAGAGAAAGGATTTGCAGCCCCAAATCCAAGAGTGCCTATTTGTTGGGTACTTTGAAGATTCAAAAGGGTACAAACTAATAAATTTGAGCAAAAACAAAGCCTTCATTGAAAGGTGTGTTCAGTTTCAATAAGAACCCCTAGCAGCAGTGGAAGTTGGAGAAGCCTCTTCACCACCAGAACCTCTGAAAGTAAGTGAAGAGATTATCGAACATGGTGTTTCTGATATGTCTGATAGTGATGAGTTTATTGCAGATCCTAATGACCCCAGGAGGACTAGATCTCAATTTGAGGTTGGTCTGTGCATGAAGGATCCTATGTTTGCTGAGAAATGCTATCTGATGGTGGAATCAGATCCTCAGACATATCAATATGCAATAGGAGATCCAAGATGGCAAGAATCCATGAAAGAAGAGTTCAGCTCACTCCAGAAGAGCAACACTTGGGAGCTAGTGGATCTTCCCCCAGGGAGGAAGCTAGTGCAGTGTAAGTGGGTGTATAAGACCAAATTTTCTGCTGATGGTTCACCTCTGAAGTACAAGGCTAGATTGGTAGCCAAGGGCTACTCACAGGTTCATGGCATAGATTACAATGAGACCTTTCCACCAGTGGCAAAGATGGACTCCATCAGGCTAGCCTTAGCCATTACAGCCTCAAGGCAATGGGAGGTACATCACATGGATGAAAAATGTGCCTTTCTAAATGGATATCTCACTGAAGAGACATACAAGCAGCAACCTCAAGGATTTGGCACTAACCATTCGCTTGTGTGCAGGTTGAGAAAGTCATTGTATGGGCTAAAGCAAGCCCCCAGGGCTTGGTATGCCAAGATTGATAGCTTCTTGCTATCACTGAATTTTGTTTGATGCAAATCAGATCCAAATGTCTATTTGAAGTTAATTAATGGTTCATTAATGATCATTTTGTTATATGTTGATGACCTCCTCATTACAGGAATCTCAAAGGATGAGACTGCTTCCTTGAAGGGTGCAATGAACCAAGCCTTCTCCATGACAGATTTGGGGCTCTTAAGCCAATTTTTAGGGCTTGAGATTGCTCAAACCAAAGTTGGAATCAAGGTGCACCAGTTCAAGTATGCCTTGGATTTGTTGAACAAATTCAAAATGAAGGACTGTAAACCAAGAAAGACTCCTTTTCTTTCAGGAGTGAAGCTGGAAGAAGTTGATTCTTCACCTATGGTAAACAATACACTGTATAGGCAATCGATTGGATTTTTGTTGTATCTTACACATACTAGACCTGATATTTCTTATGCAGTAAGTGTGGCTTCTAGATACATGGATCAGCCTCATGAGATCCATTGGAAAGCAGCCAAAAGGATCGTTAAGTTTGTTCAGGGAACAAGGACACATGGGATCTTCTATAAAGCAAAATATGATCTTGATTTCATTGGATTTACTGACAGTGATTGGGCAGGTGATAGAACAGATAGAAAGTCCACATCAGGATATGTGTTCATGCTTACAGAAGGGCCAATCAGCTGGTTAAGCAAGAAACAGAGTGCCATTGCACTCTCATCTACAGAAGCAGAGTACAGAGGAGTTGTTAATGCAGCAACTCAATGTTTATGGTTGCAGGGTTTACTTGGAGAGTGTGGTTTCGAATCAGAGTACTCAACTACCATCTACTGTGATGACCAAGGTACCATTCAAATCTACAATGATCCAGTTCAGGAGCAGAGAACCAAACACATTGAGATCCATATGCACTACATCAGAGAGCTTGTGCATGATGGCACCATTCACCTACTCTTCTGTTCATCTTCAGAACAAGTAGCTGATATCTTCACCAAAGCATTTTGTGAGAATACCTTCAGCAATCTAAAATCACTGCTGGGGATTGCTGATCATGCTGTGAATCATGAGTGAAGACAAGATTTACAAATTTTGTTTCACAGTCCATGTTTAAGGGAGGATTTTCCCATGTGGTTTTTGCCTCTTTCCTTGTTTAAATGGACATGCAGTATGTAAAGGGTGACTAAGCCTTGTTGCTAGGCCCTATAATTTTCTGATATATTACTCATAATTCAGGCTTAAGGGGGGGTGTTAGAATAATCAACCCATAGTTAGCTACCTTAGACATTAATTAATCATTTTTGTCTTATTTGCCTAGTTTCATCTGTCCCACCTTATGCAAGTTGTCATTTGCCTATCCATAGTGGTCAAACTTTCCTATTTTGACTCATGTAGTGCATGGGAAACCTCAAGGAATCAATTCTGCTTTATTTCTGGTCTCCTAGGCGCCCTTCTGCTTTTTCTGCTTTATTGCCTGATTTTTCAGTGCTTTAAGGAAATTGGGAAAGTTTGAATAGGTGAGGTTAACTAGTTTTTTGTCCTCCACATCCTCCACTCTTTTCTCCTATGAAAAGCATGTATGAGTTGTCATTCCATCACTCTTTAGCTTGCCTAAGTGCTTTTTCCAATTTGTGAGCTCCATGACTGATTTGGAAACTACTTTATTCACCTATGGGGGATTTGCTTAATTTTAGTAAGCCCGCTTTTGACTAGATTCGAATTGCCTCCTCATGCATTCGAATATCCTATGTAATTATTTAATGCAGCAACCTATTATGTTACAGGGTTGTCTATTGTACACTGAGTTAATACAGTTTAGTGTTCAGCTCCATTTTCAGTCTCTTTTGTGAGTGATTTTGCAAGTTCAATTGATAATTGTTGTGAGTAAAAGTGTTCTATCACTGGGTTCAATTTCCACACCCTTGGAGGTGCCATTGAAATTGATCTTGAAGAAATTTTCAGGAGGAGGATCCTATGAAGAGGGCTTGCCACTTGCATGGTGGGTTTGCTATAAGGAGGCAGGACCATTGAGGAGTTGAAGCTTAGAGCTTCTAAGATGCTTCTCTCATTCTGGGTGATGGGTAGGTCCATGATCGACCAGCATTTGGCATGGATTGTTTCTTGAAGAATTTTTTTATCGCATCCCATAAATTTTTCACTGACACTTTGGAGTCCTTGAAGATTATTTTGTTTCCTTCTTTCCACAAGCTCTAGAGAATGAATCTCGACGTGAGATTCCAGAGCTGATTCAGGATGTTACTTTCAAATGGAGAGTCCCTCCATTAATGAATAGTGTTAGTGGCATTACCTCTAGCTCTATTTGTGCATCTGAAGGCCTCCACAACATGATCCCATAAGGAGCTAGTGAAGGGGAAAGTGTCTAGGAGGTGGTCGATTGTAACACCCCGGTTTTGACCTCGTTGCATTAATGTAAATTATGTAAATATTATATCAAAACATGACAAGGATATCAAGGCCAAGGCCTTGTCACTGATAAATGTTTGGAATATATGCGATCATGGTTGATTCCTCTTATTTATGTGCTAAGTCAAGCATGTTTGTAGACATCATGTAAATATGCAAATTAATGAAAAAATCACATCCGGCGATGTCAATGCAATGGATAATGAGATGGGGGCATGATTTTCTTAAGGATAAGGGGGTGGGAATGTTAACCTTGAGCAAGTTTGGGGAAAATCCAGGTGTCATGGGAAGAACCCATCAGAACTGTCAAATACTCTCTTTCTTGTCTTCTCTTCCGAACCATTTACTCTGCCAGAAGGTGGTTGAGGTAGTTATTGCTTGGAAAGGGAAGAGTATGGGAAATTTTTGAATTGGGCACAGCACCCAGTTTTTGAATGTCATGTTTTTCTTGCATGGACAAGAAAAAAACATAACAGTATGCCAGTTTTGACCCATGCATTCACATTTTGGATTTACTCTCACGATTTGAGAGCTGCATAATGTTTTTGGTTCAGGGGGAATTATTCACCACCATCTTCATTTTCCCAGATATCGACATTGTGGTAGCAGGGAAGATATTTCTGTGTGTATCCTTTACATTTTACGAGAGTTTTCCCTTGGCAGGACTTTGATAACTATGTTGCAGCATTATCTTAAACTACATAGTGTATGAGACCTTGTTACTTGTGTTCCAAAGTAAGCATGTGTTGTAGAGTCTCCCTGTGGTTGTTGTGTTGTGCACCCTGCTTCATATCTGATCTATGTACAAGATTTATGAATGGTAGAGATGTAGAATGTGCTTGATAAACCTAGAATGGAACCTCATGATAAGATAAGAGTGGCTAGTAAACTTGCTATGCACATCTTGAAGAGCACTGGAAGGGAAGGTGCAACCCGAGGGACTGTGGAGCAGAGAAGGGGACACTTCCTTGTGTTGGGTGTCTAGGCAGTGGGGAAGCCAGGCTAAATAGATCTTGTGAAGTTGTTCTTAGCTTTCTAGATGAGCTCACTAGCTTACTAAGTTCTTCCTACCCATTGCCTTGGAAGCCTAATAAACCCAACTGAAAAGATGGCTTGGCTGGTATCCTGATAAACCCATATGTTCGCTTGGTTGTGTCTTGTTGTGTTTGACCTGGTGAGTAAACTTTGGATGGATAGTTTGATAAACACAACTATGAATGTTGGCCTAGCTAGGTAGCCTGATAAACCCAGTAGTGAGATGGATTGACTGTGTACAGTATGATAAACCCATATGTTGGCTTGACTGGTCCTTAAAGGTGAATGTTGGCTTGACTATGTTCAGTTTGTGATACCCAACTGTGAGATGGCTTGGCTGAGTGGCCTATGAAACCCATTTGTTAGAATTTTTTTCCCTACATCCTGATAAACCCAACTATGTTGGCTTGGATGAGTGTGTTGCACCTTGGCTATGTATGAGTCTGCTAGTGTTCCCTTATTCCTTGAGGAAATCATGCCCAGCTCATGGGTGCCAGTGTCGCTAAGAGATTTATGAGTGCCTTGGCCTATGGTTGGGTGGAACATTGCAGTGACATATCTGGTTGTGGGACAAGTTCTGTTGAAGATAAGTGTTCTTGTCTATGTTATTCTCTACGATTGCATTTCTTGTTTTGCAAATTTCTTAATGGAATGTGATGAACATGTTGCTGTGTTGAATTGATGCATTGTTCCTTTAAATGACTGCAATTATAGGAATCTATGTATGTTTCCCCATCAATCCATTTCATATCAATCCAAGAATTAAGGGGAAAAGTTGAGTTTCCTACTCGAAATCCTCCTTTGTGCAAATTTGCAGGATTGTGGGATGTGGGATACAGAATGCCATTTCGCAGATTTTGGTTTCTGCATATTTCCCTTTCGCAACTTCCTCTCCACAACTTGTAGGATGTGGGATGTGGGATCGCGGTGTCACAATTTCCATAATTCCCAATCCCGCAATTCAAGTCTCCGTGTCATCGATATTCACGGGATGATTCTATGTCATTGATCTGTTTCCAATGTGGGATGTGGGTTGCAGGAAGTGAGATTGCAATTTTTGTAACTTTTTAATTCTGCAACTTGGGCTTTCTGCACCATTGATTTTTGCGGGTGAATTATGAGACGTTGATTTGGTTCCAACTATGGGATCATTTATGATCGTTGATTTCCATCGCATTTTCTCTCCGTCATCCGATCTCCTCTGAGATCTTTCCTTGCAGATTGTCGAAAAGATCAATGGAATATGGGAGGGAGTGTGACACTGTTGGAAATGTCGAGATGTGGTCATGGCCATGTCCTGTGTTTTGATGAACAGTAAAGGGTCTCAATGAAATTTTTAATTCTGCATGGTATTGTGGCATGGTTACGTGACATCCATGGTTTCCTGATGACCATTATAGAGGCAGCATCTAGAGGGTCCTTGAAATCCTTTTCTGGCCAAATTTTCCCAACTGAGGATCCATCTATGCAAGAAAATCCAGAGAAAATGAGAGATTTTGGGCCATTAAGGTGGTTTCCAGATATGGTTCCAAATAGAAGAGTCCTGACTATCTGGCATAGTTGGCAAAATATGATAGTCTTCTTTGACCATGAAAGAACCGAACAGCATATGACCCCAATGGATGATGTCCCCTCCGTGAATTTGTTTGAGTCGACGGTTGCAAATTTTGGCCCAGACAGTGTCGATGAGTTCTTTGCTAGGGACAACATTCCAGGTTGAGGGATATTTCCATTGGAGGGACCCCTTGGTCAAAGGTTTCTAGTACTCTTCAACTTTTAGGTGGGCATTGAGATGAATGTAATTATGACTGTCAGGATCGAGTGTTAGAATTTTTAAACATGGAATTTGTTTCTAGGAGTCATTCCAAAATAAATCCTTGTCCCCTACTTTTATTTCCCAAAAATTGTGTTGCTGCACAAGCGCCCTTTGCTTGTTAGCCGCCTTCCAGATATGCAAGCCTGAAACGTCTTCATCGAATCTAATTAAGTAATGAGGGGGATAGTCTGGAGCATACTTTTTGTTCCACCATTTATTCTATGGAGATTTGTTGTCTGAGATCCAGGTCCACCAAATTTTTGCTAAGAGTGCCTGATTGTTAAGTTTTGGATATCTAATTCTGAGGCTGCCCTGTTTTTTCTTAATGCAGAGCTTCTTCCATCTTACTAGAGCCCAACGATGATTATTATTGTTGCAAACCCAAAGGAAGGAACTTTGTATCACTTTGATGGCTTTCAACACCCATTTTGGGGCTACCATAACAAAGAAGAGGTAGAGAGGCATAGATTGTAAAGTGGACTTGAGCAGGACCGCTCGACTGGGAAGGTTGAGGACTCTGAATGTCCAAGAAGAGAGACAGTTTACAATTTTGTCAAGGATCTCCTTCCAGGAGGCATGCTTGATGATTGCATCAAAGAGAGGGGCACCCAAATATTTAGTAGGAAAGCACGAGACCGAGAAGCAAAGGATGCGAGTGATGTTCCTGTTGGTTTTCGCCCCAGTATTGAAGAAGAAGATCTAAGATTTTTCCAAGTTTAAGGAAGTTCCGGAGGCTTCTTCAAAGGTTTATAGGATTAATTGAATGGTATGGGATTCTTGGACAGAATAATGACCTAAAAGGAGATTTTCATCCACAAATTGTTGGTACACCAATGGAGGGTTATTGTGCATTGATAAGCCTATTAGGGTGCGAGCTTCCATGGTTGATTGAATCATGCACCCTATATCTTTAGCCATGAGGATGAAGAGAAAAGGGGAAAATGGGTCCCCTTGATGGATAACACATGAGGGGGAGAAGGTTTAGGAGGGGGAGAAGGTCAAGGAGGGAGAGCCATTGACCAGTATGGAAAAAAAGGTAGAGGAGATGAGGGAAAGGATCCACTGAACCCAGTCTTGATAGAAGCCAATAGCAGTGAGCATATTTTGAAGGAAGGTCCAGCTAAGTTTGTCAAAGGATTTGGATAGATCAAGTTTGAGGATCATGCCAGGTGTTTTGGTGGTTTTCAGTGAGTGGAACACCTCATGGGAAAGGATAATACTATCAAGGATTTGGCGCCCTTCTACATATCATGATTGCTCCAGAGAGATGAGGATGGGAGCAGGGGTTTCAGTCTGTTCGCCACTACTTTAGAGATGATTTTGTAAATGACATTGCAGAGGGAAATGGGACGGAACTTACCTGGATGAGATGCGCCGATTTCTTTCAGGATGAGCACCAGATACGTGGTGTTGAGCACTAGGAGGAGCCACTTTTTTTGGCAAGATTCCTCCACCAAATCAAGTACTTCCTCTTTGAGGATATTCCAGCAATCGTGAAAAAATTCAATGGTGAAACCGTCAGGACCTGGCGATGTACCTTATTCCATTAGTTTAGCTGTTGTTTCCACTTCTTACAAGGTAATGGGTTGCATGAGGGATTGGTTGTGCTCATTGTTTACCTGAGGAGGGATGTGTTGGATTACTTTTTTTATGGCATCATGATAGGAGTGGTTCATTTTAGAGAGGATATGAGTGAAGTGGCTGGTAATTTCTTCAAAGATTTCCTCATGCTCCTCCATGGTTTCACCAGTTTCAGAATGTAGTTTGCTGATTATGTTCCTCATCTGATGTTAGATGGTGGACTTGTGCAAGAAGCTTGTGTTCTTCTCTCCTTCTTTAATCCATTTGACCCTTGATTTCTGGTTCTAATAAATAGCTTCCTGGTTGCATATCTTGTTAAGTTGGTTCAGAAGCTCCCTTTCTTGGAGTTTGGTTTATTGGGTGAAGCCATGATTCATGGTGTGACGCTAGATGGAGGCTAGAGTATCTTGAATAATTGCTTTATCCTTGAAGATATATCCAAAAGTGTTCTTATTCCAATGGTGGAGGTGGCCTCACAACCTCTTTAGTTTTTTATGCATGATGGCCATTTTTTGAATGACCAATCACTGTCGTCTCCTCCCACCTGGAGCTCACAAAGTCCATGAAAGTTGGATGGGTGAGCCAGAAATTTTCAAATATCAAGGGTTTATGGAGGGGAGTTCCCTAACTATTCCAAGAAAGGGCTATGGGCTAGTGATCCGAACCTACCGTGGGAAGAATAGAGGCATCCAAAAGGCCACTGAGGGTGAGAATTTGATCAGAAACTAGGAAGTGATCAAGGAATTTTGAAATTTGATGAGCACCTCCTCTTTTGTTGTTCTAGGTAAATAAGCCAGAAGAGCTTTGAATATCCACCAACATGCAGGAGGTAATAGTGGATTTGAAGGCAACATCTTCCACCAAAAGAGATTTGATTCCACCATTTTTTTCCTCCAGATTGGTGATCATGTTGAACTCACCACCGATTAAAACAGGAAACTCTGGATAAGAGTTGCAAAACCAGTCTAAATGATTCAGAAGGTTCATCTTGGTTTTCATAGTTTGAGCACCAAAAATATTCATAATAAAGCCCCTGATACTGTAGCCAAGGATGCAGAAGGAAGCAGAGAGGGAGTGACGAGAGGAGGCATCGTCATCCAAGGAGACGAGAAGAGGGTTCCAACTAATGGATAAGCCTCTAGAGGCCCCTTGAGAATATATTGCAATGGTAATACAATATTTCCATATTCTATTCATCATCTGAGAGATGGTCTCATAGGTACATTTGGTTTCTTGCAAAAAAAGGACAGAAGGTTGATCTTTCTGAATCTTGATTTTGAGCATTGTTTGTTTAGAGAGACCGTTGATTCCTTGGACATTCAAGGAGAGGATATTCATAGGTTAATAGCAGGGTGAGAGGAAAAGAACTCTGTTAACTAAGTGTATTGGCTAGATTCAACCAGCACTATGCCCAGACGGTTGATGCGCTGAAGTGAAGTTTTGTGACCCTTTTTCTTTGCATCCTTATGATTCTTTTGTTTCTCTTTGTGTCCATATTTTGCTACTCCTAAATTTTGTGCTTTAGATTTGGCTAGGGCTTTATGAATCAGCTATATTTTCTTGGGAGGGATAGATTTGAAGGATTTTTTTGTGCATGCATCCTCCAGGCCAATGAGATCGAGACCTTCTGGTATGGCATCTTTCATATCCTCCTCCTCTTGTGAATCAAGGATTTTATCTGACATGATGTGGTCTGGAGAGGTTTCTTCTCCCTTGTCAATAGGTTTTTCAAAGTATTTTCCCATGAACTGGTTTTGAGGATTCGATAATATCTACTTTTTTTGTCATGGGCTATTGCTCTGGGTCTTCTTGCATCAGAATTGGTTCTTCAGGGATTTGATCGTCTAGAAATTGGAAGCTATTACTAATTGAAGGGGGTGGATCCTGGCTCTTGTCTTGAAATGGTTTCTTATGGTTGCATTTATTTATGGAGGTTTGTTGAAACCCTTGTTCATCCATTCCTACTCTCTTTGGGATCTCCTCCTTTTTTAGAATAGGGCATTCTCTGAATAGGTTCCCATGTTCATGGAATTTTTGGCATCTGAAGGGAATGTGTTCATAGTCCACCAGCTGGATCTAGTCACTATCATCATGGGAGAGGCATATGGCATCTGGAAGGGCCTCACCAATATGCATATAGATACATATTCTGGCATACGAGGTACATTTGTCCATTCGATTCTGATCTTCCTTGCGAACAAAAGTTCCCAAAGTGTTTCCAATCTCCTTGAGGGTGGCTTCATCCCAATATTCTTGGGGTAGCGAGAACATGCAAACCCAAACAGGGGCCCACTAGAAATCCTCCATTTCTGGGTAGAATTAGTCTACCCAGTTTCATAGGTAGATACCTATAGAGTTAAAGAAGTAAGGTCCACTGTCTTCCACCTGCGCTTTGTCCTCGAGATGGTGAAAGATAATAGCAAAGAATCCTTTTGACCGTAGCTACAGGTCGAAGTGGGATTTGGGTTTCCACTTTGATATGATATAGCCCCTAAGGGTCTATTCAGTTGGCCAGAACCCCATAAAGTTTCCGATCATGGTGTGATCTTTCATCTTTTGTGCTCTAGCATTGATTCTTTCTACCAGGAGCGATAAGGATGGTCTTTCTGTCGTGCATGGAATACAAGATTTTTTCAGAGGAGGAGGACTTACTTCATTGTTCTTGCTTGCATCAGAATGGGTCTTAGCCTCTATACTGATCTCCTCCATTGGGATGGGAATATATTCTATTCCTATCTTTACTATGGAACCGGACCCGAGAGGTCCCTCTGGCAATTTTTGAGCCTCCTTTGACTGAGAGGGGCCTGGCGCCCCCCCCAATGCTGCCGTCATGATGCAGAAGTAGGGACAAGATGAAAAATGGTACCAAATCTAGCGCTGCTATAGTGAGACAGGAAATACAGAAGGTGAACAGGTCTAGGGAAGGATGAAAACCCTAGCAGAGTGCTTGATCACCATCGATTGACCTCTATTATTCATTTCCATGTTATGAATCTTAATGGACACATAAAATATGTTATTACTTATAATAATTAAGATTATGGAATAATTAATTGGGTTCTTAGGTAAAGTTTTGTTACATTTAAACATTCAGGAAGTACTCCCTATTGATATTTTTTGTCAAATCAAGGTTATAGTCACTTTTCTATTCAATTTTTCGAAACTTATGAACTCCCCTTTCGGATTCTAATTGTGCACTATTATTCCCCTCTAGATAATATTTCTAAAACCTATGTTTATGCTTAATTATTAGCTATGGGTTGAATGTTACAGCCTTCTAAAATTGCTAATTTTTCACAATTTTGCATTTTTTCTACAAGTGCAATTATCTTTGGAGACCAACTTCAGCCACATATATTAGAAAATCTAGAAATAAATAGAAACGTGTTCTTTTTGGGAGATGTTATTACATATAAAAAGGATCACTTAGAAACTGTCATATCTCTAATTTGATGAGCTAGTCATCTTCTATAAAATTTTGGAATTGACAACTTTTTCATTTTTTCACTTTTTCCTATAAGTTTTATAGCAAAAATCGATATCTTTTCAACTAAGCATTTTTTTTTTTAAATGTCTAACAAAATTTGTTTTATTTAATGAGTGTAAAATGTAGAATTAAAAATAAAATATGGTTTTTAAGTATAGGTCACTTTACCTCCAACACGCTCTCTGAAATCCTCAAAGTGCTTCAAAATATTGGTTTTTAGGGCCTTCTTTCGCACCTTGGATTAACACCTATTGTAATTTCGATCCAAGATTCCAAAATTATCTGCATGCCTACTCAACATTGTAATGTCCCTAAAATAT
Organism: Pseudotsuga menziesii; assembly: GCA_001517045.1. Taxonomy (NCBI): domain Eukaryota; kingdom Viridiplantae; phylum Streptophyta; class Pinopsida; order Pinales; family Pinaceae; genus Pseudotsuga; species Pseudotsuga menziesii. Next base: position 412,663 of record LPNX010256609.1, on the reverse strand, counting down.
GTAAATAAAAAAAATATTGGCAGGGTTAATATCACTGCTAATATCTTTCTTTCTCTAGAGGATTACGCTTACGGTAGCTCGCGGAGGCTCTATTAGGGCTTCGGCTCCTTGGTGGCTCTAGCTAGGGCTTTACCCTAATTCCCCTTCTTAGTAGGTGGCTCCCCTGCTTCTCCTCTCGGTGGACCCTCGACGACTCCTCTCCACCTTGCTTGCTTTCCCCCATGGCTCCTTCTGTGGATATTCCTCGTTCTTTCAGTGAGATGGTCAAGGGCAGCCTTGGTTCCGGTCCTCCTTTGCTAGTGGTGCATGAATCCCCTGCTCTCACCATTCCTGTCATTCAAGATTCTATGGATCATGTTGTGCACTACTCCTCTCATGCTTTGGTTTGCAGGTTTAATGGACTCTGGCCCAGGTTATCAGATCTGCACTCTTAGGTCTCCTCAGACTGGAACCCTCTCTTAAAAGAGGGAGCCATCATTTACACCTATGCAAAATGGTTTTTTAATGTAATCTTTATTTCTATAGAATATAAGGATCTGATCTATGGCTCTGGGCCATGGTTCTGGGGTAGGTCGGGTCTGTCCTTGCAACCCTGGTCCCCTTCCTTTGATGCTTCAACAGCTGTTATCTCTTCGGCTCCAGTCTAGGTGAGGCTCCCAAATCTTTCTCTCCACTTCTGGGGTCTCTCCTCTCTACAATCCATCGGGAATTACCTCGGAAATTTTCACAATAGAAGTCAAGAAACTAAGACTGCCTTCACCACCTATGCCCAAATTTGTGTGGAAATGGATTTCAGCAAAGGATTTCTAGCAGAAATAATCTTGGATGGCAAGGGCTATTCTTGGACTCAAAAGTTAGATTACGAGAAAATCCATTTCATATGAAGATCTTGTTATGAGACAGGGCACTTAGCCCTCAACTACAAAAAAATTTCAAAGAAAAATAAAGAAAGGAAAACCATCGGAAGCCCACCTGGTGGGTCGGTGCAAATTCTAACCCCCAGTTAATCTGCAAGGACCCAGTTCTCCCAAAAGGAACTCCAGATGATGAAAACAGTAGTATCTCATCTCACCTTTCAAAGGAAACTCCAACAGATAAAATCAATAGTGAACCAGTTCAGCATCCCACGCAACCCCTCCCTTCCAAGGAAACCATGGAGCCTCCAAAAAATCCTATCGCATCAAGTTGGGTAGATCAAGCAGACAAAGAAGACCCTCTAAACTCTCCTTGTGCTATCCAAGCAACAAGTAAATTCTAAGAAAACACCAAAGAATGGACGAAAGTCTCAAAAATGAAGAAGCCCCCTCATTCAAGGTAGCCTGTAATAATGCGAAGCCACTCCGACACTGTGAAAAAGTTCTCGACTTAAATTTTCTAAAGACAGCAGTATCAGCCTTTGACAACTGTCTTTCAAAAGCAATATGAACTATGTATATTTCTCTTTAGTGGTTATGCCACTGCTCTTTTAATTCAATCCATAACCATTTTTGTCTAAAAAAAATATCACTGCTAATATCTAAAAGACATCTTATTCTTAACTTCAGAAATGTAAAAACTAAATAGGAAACAATACCTATGTTCATGTTCTTCTTTTCTTCTCATTTGTTATTACCTAGTTTTCCAATTGCGATGATGTTTATTTGCATTCATTTATATACTACGTAACTTTTATATTGATGTCTTTTATTTTGTTTAATGATGTTCTCGTATTGCTTATTTATTTTGGATGCTTATTATGCTATGCAGTCTTTATTTACTAAATGACGAGGCTAGCTTACCTCTGTATCTAAAGGGGAGGACTGGATGGAGTTTACCTAACGAATCACTCGAAAAGGTAAGGAAATCTTATGGTTTGGGCTTACTTAGTTCTCATAAACTAATGCATGATGTATCCCTGGTTATTGCAGGTGTTATGTCGCTAATCCTTTGTAACTTCCATAAAACATGCATATCGTCAGCTAGAAGTCCATTTAAACTAACCATAAAATATTAAACCATTATTTACACATAGCTAGGGTATAACAACACCCTTCCACCCACTATCGAAACCTATTAAGAGTTGGTTGGAATACATTCATGCCATACCTAAATTAACCATCAAAATCCCATAAACATTGACTAGGATTCATAAAAAATATTAAAATGAAATAACAACAATAACAATAATCCAAAATCGAATCCCAAAAGCGTTGGAAGGAAGCCTGCTCATATTTTTAAAGGAAATAAATACCAATATATCAACCATTCTAGATTCACATGCTAGGTTACCATGATAATAAATCACCATTGAAACCATAGTGTCGTATTGCCAGCAATGGAATTATAACTATTTTTAAACCACATCAAAAATATAAATAAAGAATAGAGCTAGGGATTTCCCCTCAGCTACGATACATAAGTGAAACAAACATATCAAAACAACAAATAATAATAATAAATTAGGAATCTGCCAAATCACTTTAACATTTCCTAAAATATACAGTGTGGGCATAGACCCAAAAATTTCCCACATCCAAGTAATAATTATGAGCAACATTACCATAGTGCCATTGCTAGCAATGGAACTGATTTTTAAGAACCCTCCTCATTAACATAAATACAGTGCTCTTGGCAAATGATTTTCCAAACTAAATATTAAATAATAAAACCAAAATTGCCATATACGCTCTTGAATACACAAAGATCCAAATTAAAAACAAAGAGTTTAAAACCAATTAGAGAGACTACGATTTCACTTCTAAAACAAATGCAGAGTGTCTGAAATAGAGTAACAATTTACATTTATTCTATCGACTAATAACATTTGAAACCAATTAACAGATCACCCATATTAAGATATCTCTTACACCATTAAAAGTCTGCCTAGGCTTTAAACCTTTACTAGGATTTCGTAAATTAAACAAACAAAGAGAAAAGGAACGTAGAACATAAAATCCACCATGAAAATCGAAAATAGAAGGTTTTATTTAAACAGAAGAAATTCACCACAGTTGTTGCCACTTTGAAAAATGCCCAAACAGGCCATAGTCATTAGAACCCAAAACCCACGAATAGTTCGAGCTTCAATTCTTTTCCAAAACCCTGGCATTTCCAAACGGAAAGCCTTTTACAAGATTTACAGAAAGAGAATCCCCATAACCTCTTCCACCATTTAATGACCAAACATATATCTAAGGGCCCATGTGCTTGGGATTACCAGGTGGTGTCTCAATGGTATACTCCTCCCCATAGTCGCAAAGCTGCTACAAATTCGAACCTACCCAAAAACTAGATGTGCATCAGAAGCATGCCGCAAACATTTACTAAAAAGGAATAAAGATTAAGAGTTTAACCACAGACTATAAACACATACCTTGGAAATGATTCCATTAACCCTGTGATTTTTCTTCCACACGATTCCTTTGCCAGCAAAATCCCAACCACGGAGCTTTCTCTCCCTTCCCACAACTTCACCATCCAAAAGAGAGGAATCAAAACCCTACCTATGGGTCTTAAGTTGGCCAGTGTGGAGGAAGCCACACATATTTCACATGGCCCCATTTAATGTGTCAACTAACATCCAACATAGTTGATATTTTACTCCTCATCTATAGTTTTTTCCCTTATCTAATTTGGTTAGGTTTTTATACCAAACAACTCAACCCCTTAGTGTTTAGGCTGTAGAAATATTCTAGGTGCTAGGTCTTGCCCCCTTTTTATTTTACACACATGCAACATAGGCTTAGCGACATAACACCTGCAATAACCAGGGATACATCATGCATTAGTTCATGAGAACTAAGTAAGCCCAAACCATAATATTTCCTTACCTTTTCGAGTGAGTCGTTAGGTAAACTCCATCCAGTCCTCCCCTTTAGATACAGAGGTAAGCTAGCCTCGTCATTTAGTAAATAAAGACTGCGTAGCATAATAAGCATCCAAAATAAATAAGCAATACGAGAACATCATTAAAAAAAATAAAAGACATCAATATAAAAGTTACGTAGTATATAAATGAATGAAAATAAACATCATCGCAATTGGAAAACTAGGTAATAACATATGAGAAGAAAAGAAGAACATGAACATAGGTATTGTTTCCTATTTAGTTTTTACATTTCCGAAGTTAAGAATAAGATGTCTTTTAGATATTACCAGTGATATTTTTTTTAGACAAAAACGGTTATGGATTGAATTAAAAGAGCAGTGGCGTAACCACTAAAGAGAAATCTACATAGTTCATATTGCTTTTGAAAGACAGCTGTCAAAGACTGATACTGCTGTCTTTAGAAAATTTAAGTCGAGAACTCTTTCACAATGCCGGAGTGGCTTCGCGTTATTACAAGCTACCTTGAATGAGGGGGCTTCTTCTTTTTTGAGACTTTCGTCCATTCTTTGGTGTTTTCTTAGACTTTACTTGCTTCTTGGCTAACATGAGGAGAGTTTAGAGGGTCTTCTTTGTCTGCTTGATCTACCCAACTTGATGCGATAGGATTTTTTGGAGGCTCCACGGTTTCCTTGGAAGGGAGGGGTTGCGTGGGATGCTCAACTGGTTCACTATTGATTTTATCTGTTGGAGTTTCCTTCAAAAGGTGAGATGAGATACTACTGTTTTCATCATCTGGAGTTCCTTTTGGGAGAACTGGGTCCTTGCAAATTAACTGGTGGTTAGAATTTGCACCGATACACCAGGTGGGCTTCCGAAGGTTTTCCTTTCTTTATTTTTCTTTGAATTTTTTTTGTAGTTGAGGGCTAAGTGCCCTGTCTCATAAAAATCTCTACATCTGAAATGGATTTTCTTGTAGCCTAACTTTTGATTCCAAGAATAGCCCTTTCCATCCAAGATTATTTTCGCTAGAAATCCTTTGCTGAAATCCATTTCCACACAAATTCGGGCATAGGTGGTGAAGGCAGTCTTAGTTTCTTGACTTCTACTGTGAAACTTTCCGAGGTAATTCCCGATGGATTGTAGAGAGGAGAGACCCCAGAAGTGGAGAGGAATATTTGGGAGCCTCACCCAGACCGGAGCCGAAGAGATAACAGTCATTGAAGCATCAAAGGAAGGGGGCCAGGGTTGCAAGGATAGACCCGACCTGCCCCAGAACCATGGCCCAGAGCCATATATCAGATCCTTATCTTCTACAGAAATAAGGATTACAATAAAAAATCCTTTTGAACAGGTGTAAATGATGGCTCCCTCTTTTAAGAGAGGGTTCCATTCTGAGGAGACCCAAGAGTGTAGATCTGATAACCTGGGCCAGAGTCCATTAAACCTACAAACCAAAGCATGAGAGGAGTAGTGCACAACATGATCCATAGCATATTAAATGACAAGAATGGTGAGAGTAGGGGCTTCATGCACCACTAGCAAAGGAGGACCGGAACCAAGGCTGCACTTGACCGTCTCACTGAAAGAACGAGGAACATCCACAGAAGGAGCCATGGGGGAAAGCAAGCAAGGCGGAGAGGAGCCGTTGAGGGTCCGCCGAGAGGAGAAGTAGGGGAGCCACCTCCTTGGAAGGGGCATCAGGCTGAATCCCTACCTGTAGCCACCGAGGAGCCGAAGCCCTAGTAGAGCCTCTGCGAGCTACCGTAAGCGTAATCCTCTGGAGAAAAAAAGATATTAGCAGTGATATTAACCCTGCCAATAATTTTTTTTATTTACATATTTTAGGGACATTACAATGTTGAGTAGGCATGCAGATAATTTTGGAATCTTGGATCGAAATTACAATAGGTGTTAAGCCAAGGTGCAAAAGAAGGCCCTAAAAACCAATATTTTGAAGCACTTTGAGGATTTCAGAGAGCGTGTTGGAGGTAAAGTGACCTATACTTAAAAACCATATTTTATTTTTAATTCTACATTTTACACTCATTAAATAAAACAAATTTTGTTAGAATTTTTTTTTCCAAAAATGCTTAGTTGAAAAGATATCGATTTTTGCTATAAAACTTATAGGAAAAAGTGAAAAAGTGAAAAAAGTTGTCAATTCCAAAATTTTATAGAAGATGACTAGCTCATCAAATTAGAGATATGACAGTTTCTAAGTGATCCTTTTTATATGTAATAACATCTCCCAAAAAGAACACGTTTCTATTTATTTCTAGATTTGCTAATATATGTGGCTGAAGTTGGTCTCCAAAGATAATTGCACTTGTAGAAAAATTGCAAAATTGGGAAAATTAGCAATTTTATAAGGCTGTAACATTCAACCCATAGATAATAATTAAGCATAAACATAGGTTTTAGAAATATTATCTAGAGGGGAATAATAGTGCACAATTAAAATCCAAAAGGGGAGTTCATAAGTTTCTAAAAATTGAATAGAAAAGTGACTATAACCTTGATTTGACAAAAAATATCAATAGGGAGTACTTCCTGACTGTATAAATGTAACAAAACGTTACCTAAGAACCCAATTAATTATTCCATAATCTTAATTATTATAAGTAATAACATATTTTATGTGTCCATTAAGATTCATAACATGGAAATGAATAGTAGAGGTCAATCGATGGTGATCGAGTGCTCTGCTAGGGTTTTCGTCCTTCCCTAGACCTGTTCACCTTCTATATTTCCTGTCTCACTATACCACCACTATATTTGGTGCCATTTTTCATCTTGGCCTTGCTTCTGCATCATGACGGCAGCATTGAGGGGGGCGCTAGGCCCCTCTCAGTCAAAGGAGGATGAAAAATGCCAAAGGGACCTCTCGGGTCCGGTTCCACAGTAAACATAGGCATAGAAGATATTCCCATCCCAATGGAGGAGATCAATATAGAGGCTAAGACCCATTCTGATGCAAGCAAGAAAAATGAAGTAATTCCTCCTCCTCTGAAAAAATATTGTATTCCATGCATGACAGAAAGACCATCCTTATCGCTCATGGTAGAAAGAATCAATGCTAGAGCACAAAAGATGAAAGATTACACCATGATAGAAAAATTTATGGGGTTCTAGCCAACTAAACAGACCCTTAGGGGATGTATCATATCAAAGTGGAAACCCAAATCCCACTTTGACCTATAGCTAGGGTCAAAAGGATTCTTTTCTATTATCTTTCACCATCTCAAGGACAAAGCGCGGGTGGAAGACAGTGGACCTTACTTCTTTAACCCTGCAGGTATCTACCTATGAAACTTGGTAGAATGATTCTACCCAGAAATGGAGGATTTATAGTGGGCCCCTGTTTGGGTTTGCATGTTCTCACTACCCCAAGAATATTGGGATGAAGCCACCCTCAAGGAGATTGGCAACACTTTGGGAACTTTTGTTCGCACAGAAGATCAGACTCGAATGGACAAATGTACCTCCTATGCCAGAATATGTATCTATATGCATATTGGTGAGGCCCTTCCAGATGCCATATGCCTCTCCCATGATGATAGTGACTAGATCCAGCCGGTGGACTATGAACACATTCCCTTCAGATGCCAAAAATTCCATGAACATGGGAGCCTATTTAGAGAATACCCTATTCTAAAAAAGGAGGAGATCCCAAAGAGAGCAGGAATGGATGAACAAGGGTTTCAAAAAACCTCCATAAATAAATGCAACCATAAGAAACCCTTTCAAGACAAGAGCTAGGATCTACCCCCTTCAATTAGTAATAGCTTCCAAGTTCTAGACTATTAGATCCCTGAAGAACCAATTCTGATGCAAGAATACCCAGAGTAATAGCCCATGACAAAAAAAGTAGATCTTATTGAATCCTCAAAACCAATTCATGGGAAAATCCTCTGAAAAACCTATTGACAAGGGAGAATAAACCTCGCCATACCACATCATGTAAGATAAAATCCTTGATTCACAAGAGGAGGAGGATATGAAAGATGCCATACCAGAAGGTCTCGATCTCATTGGCCTGGAGGATGCATGCACAAAAAAATCCTTCAAATCTATCCCTCCCAAGCAAATCTAGCTGATTCATAAAGCCCTAGCCAAATCTAAAGCACAAAATTTAGGAGTAGCAAAATATGGACACAAAGAGAAACAAAAGAATCAGAAGGATGCAAAGAAAAAGGGTCGCAAAACTTCACTTCAGCGCATCAACTGTCTGGGCACAGTGTTGTTTGAATCTAGCCAATACACTTAGTTAACAAAGTTCTTTTCCTCTCAACCTGCTATTAACCAATGAATATCCTCTCCTTGAATGTCCAAGGAATCAACGGTCTCTCTAAACAAACAATGCTCAAAATCAAGATTCAGAAAGATCAACCTTCTGTCCTTTTTTTGCAAGAAACCAAATGTACCAATGAGACCATCTCTCAGATGATGAATAGAATATGGAAATATTGTCTTACCATTGCAATATATTCTCAAGGGGCCTCTAGATGCTTATCCATTAGTTGGAACCCTCTTCTCATCTCCTTGGATGACGATGCCTCCTCTCGTCACTCCCTCTCTCCTTCCTTTTCCATCCTTGGCTATAGTATCAGGGGCTTTATTATGAATATTTTTGGCCCTCAAACTATGAAAACCAAAATGAACCTTCTAAATCATTTAGACTGGTTTTGCAACTCTTATCCAGAGTTTCCTGTTTTAATCGGTGGTGAGTTCAACATGATCACCAATCTGGAGGAAAAAAAGGGTGGAATCAAATCTCTTTCGGCGGAAGATGTTGCCTTCAAATCCACTATTACCTCCTGCATGTTGGTGGATATTCAAAGCTCTTCTGACTTCTTTACCTAGAAAAACAGAAGAGGAGGTGCTCATCAAATTTCAAAATTCCTTGATCGCTTCCTAGTTTCTGATCAAATTCTCACCCTCAGTGGCCTTTTGGATGCCTCTATTCTTCCCACGGTAGGTTCAAATCACTAGCCCATATCCCTTTCTTGGAATAGTTAGGGAACTCCCCTCCATAAACCTTTGATATTTGAAAAGTTCTTGCTCACCCATCCAACTTTCATGGACTTTGTGAGCTCCAGGTGGGAGGAGACGACAGTGATTGGTCATTCAAAAATGGCCATCATGCATAAAAAACTCAAGAGGTTGTGAGGCCACCTTCACCATTGGAATAAGAAAACTTTTGGATATATCTTCAAGGATAAAGTAGTTATTCAAGATACTCTAGCCTCCATCTAGCGTCACACCATGAATCATGGCTTCACCCAGGAAACCAAACTCCAAGAAAGGGAGCTTCTGAACCAACTTAACAAGAGATGCGACCAGGAAGCTATTTATTAGAACCAGAAATCAAGGGTCAAATGGCTTAAAGAAGGAGAGAAGAACACAAGCTTCTTCCACAAGTCCACCATCTAACATCAGATGAGGAACATAATCAGCAAACTACATTCTGAAACTAGTGAAATGCTGGAGGAGCATGAGGAAATATTTGAAGAACTTACCAGCCACTTCACTCATCTCCTCTCTAAAGTGAACCACTCCTATCATGATGCCATACAAAAAGTAATCCAACACATCCCTCCTCGGGTCAACAATGAGCACAACCAATCCCTCATGCAACCCATTACCTTGTAAGAAGTGGAAGCAACAGCTAAACTAATGGAATAAGGTACATCGCCAGGTCCTGACGGTTTGACCATTGAATTTTTTCACCATTGCTGGAATATGCTCAAAGAGGAAGTACTTGATTTGGTTGAGGAATCTTGCCAAAAAAAGTGGCTCCTCCTAGTGCTCAACACCACACATCTGGTTCTCATCCCGAAAGAAATCAATGCCTCTCATCCAGGTAAGTTCCGTCCCATTTCCCTCTGCAATGTCATTTACAAAATCATCTCTAAAGTAGTGGCGAACAGACTGACCCCTGCTCCCCATCCTCATCTCTTTGGAGCAATCATGCTATGTAGAAGGGCGCCAAATCCTTGATAGTATTATCCTTTCCCATGAGGTGTTCCACTCACTGAAAACCACCAAAACACCTGGCATGATCCTTAAACTTGTTCTATCCAAAGCCTTTGACAAACTTAGCTGGACCTTCCTTCAAAATATGCTCACTGCTATTGGCTTCTATCAAGACTAGGTTCAGTGGATCCTTTCCCTCATATCTTCTGCCTTTTTTTCCATACTGGTCAATGGCTCTCCCTCCTCGACCTTCTCCCCCTCCTAAACCTTCTCCCCCTCGCGTGCTATCCGTTAAGGGGATCCCTTTTCCCCTTTTCTCTTCATCCTCATGGATAAATATCTAGGATGCATGATTCAATCAACCATGGAAGCTCACACCCTAATAGGCTTATCAATGCACAATGACCCTCCGTTGGCGTACCAACAATTTGTGGATGACAATCTCCTTTTCGTTCATTATTCTGTCCAAGAATCCTGTACCATTCACTTGATCCTGTAAACCTTTGAAGAAGCCTCTAGAACTTTCTTAAACTTGGAAAAATCTTAGATCTTCTTCTTCAATACTGGGGCAAAAACCGACAGGAACATCACTTGCATATTTGGGTGCCCCTCTCTTTGATACAACCATCAAGCATGACTCCTAGAAGGAGATCCTTGACAAACTTGAAAACCGTCTCTCTTCTTGGACATTCAGAGTCCTCAACCTTCCCAGTCGAGCGGTCCTGCTCAAGTCCACTTTACAATCTATTCCTCTCTACCTCTTCTTTGTTATGGTAGCCCCAAAACTGGTGTTGAAAGCCATCAAAGCAATACAAAGGTCCTTCCTTTGGGTTTGCAACAATAATAATCATCGTTGGGCTCTAGTAAGGTGGAAGAAGCTCTACATTTAGAAAAAAAAGGGCAGCCTTAGAATTAGATATCCAAAACTTAACAATCAGGCACTCTTAGCAAAAATTTGGTGGACCTGGATCTCGGAAAACAACTCTCCCTAGAATAAATGGTGGAACAAAAAGTATGCTCCAGACTATCCCCCTCATTACTTAATTAGATTCGATGAAGATGTTTTGGGCTTGCATATCTGGAAGGCAGCTAACAAGCAAAGGGTGCTTGTACAACAACACACTTTTTGGGAAATAAAACTAGGGGACAAAGATTTATTTTGGAATGACTCCTAGAAACAAATTCCATGTTTAAAAATTCTAATACTCGATCCTCACGGTCATAATTACATTCATCTCAATGCCCACCTAAAAGTTGAAGAGTACTGGAAACCTTTGACCAAGGGNGGGCCGCAACATCCATTGGGGTCATAGGTCGTCTGGTACTTTCACGGTCAAAGAAGCCTATGATATTCTATCAACTATGTGGGACAAACAAGACTCTTCTATTTGGAACCATATCTGGAAACCACCTCAATGGCCCAAAATCTCTCATTTTCTCTAGCTTTTCTTGCATAGATGGATCCTCAGTTGGGAAAATCTGGCCAGAAGAGGCTTTCAAGGACCCTCTAGATGTTGCCTCTGTAATGGTCATCAAGAAACCATGGATGTCACGTAACCATGCCACAATACCATGCAGAATTAAAAATTTCATTGAGATCCTTTACTGTTCATCAAAACACGGGGCATGGCCATGACCACATCTCGACATTTCGAACACTGTCACACTCCCTCCCATATTCCATTGATCTGTTCGACAATCTTCAAGGAAATATCTCAGAGGAGATCGGACAACAAAGAGAAAATGCGATGGAAATCAATGCTCATAAATGATCCCATAGCTGGAACCAAATCAACGTCTCAGAATTCACCTACAAAAATCAATGGTGCAGAAATCCCAAGTTGTGGGATTAAAAAGTTACAAAAATTGCAATCTCGCTTCCCGCAACCCACATCCCACATTGGAAATAGATCAATGACATAGAATCATCCCATGAATATCGACAGCACGGAGACTTGATTTGAAGGATTGGGAATTATGGAAATTGTGACAACGTGATCCCACATCCCACATCCTACAAGTCATGGAGAGGAAGTTGTGAAAGGGAAATATGCGGAAACCAAAATCTGCGAAATGGCATTCTGTATCCCACATCCCAAAATCCTGCAAATTTGCACAAAGGAGGATTTCGAGTAGGAAACTCAACTTTTCCCCTTAATTCTTGGATTGATATGATCATTCAGGCCATTACCAATCTGGCCAATCTACCTTGAAACTTAGTTCGAAATGGATTGATGGGGAAACATACATAGATTCCTATAATTTCAGTCATTCAAAGGAACAATGCATCAATTCAACACAGCAATATGTTCATCACATTCCATCAAGCAATTTGAAAAACAAGAAATGAAATCACAGAGAATAACATAGACAAGAACACTTATCTTCAATAGAACTTGTCCCACAACCAGATATGTCACTGCAACGTTCCACCCAACCATAGGCCAGTGCACTCATAAATCTCTTAGCGACACTGGCACCCCCAAGTTGGGCATGATTTCCTCAAGGAATAAGGGAACACTAGCAGACTCATACATAGCCAAGGTGCAACACACTCATCCAAGCCAACATAGTTGGGTTTATCAGGATGCAGGGTAAAACATTCTAACAAATGGGTTTCATAGGCCACTCAGCCAAGCCATCTCACAGTTGGGTATCACAGACTGAACACAGTCAAGCCAACATTCACCTTTAAGGACCAGTCAAGCCAACATATGGGTTTATCAAACTGTACACAGTCAATCCATCTCACTGCTGGGTTTATCAGGCTACCTATCCAGGCCAACATTCGTAGTTGTGTTTATAAAACTATCCATCCAAAGGTTACTCACCAGGTCAAACACAACCAAGTGAACATATGGGTTTATCAGGATACCAGCCAAGCCATCTTTTCAGTTGGGTTTATCAGGCTTCCAAGGAAATGGGTAGGAAGAACTACTAAGCTATTGATCTCATCTACAAAGCTAAGAACACCTTCACAAGATCTATTTAGCCTGGCTTCCCCACTGCCTACACACCCAACACAAGGAAGTGTCCCCTTCTCTGCTCCACAATCCCTCGGGCTACACCTCCCCTTCCAGTGCTCTTCAAGATGTGCATAGTAAGTTTACCAGACACTCTTATCTTATCGTGAGGTTCCATGCTAGGTTTATCAAGCATGTTCTACATCTCTACCATTCCTAATTCTTGTGCATAGATCAGACACGAACCAGGGTGCACAACACAACAACCACAGGGAGACTCTACAACACATGCTTACTTTGGAACACAAGTAACAAGGTCTCATACACTATGTAGTTTAAGATAATCCTGCCACTCAGTTATCAAAGTCCTGCCAAGGGAAAAACCTCGCAAAATGTGAAGGATACTCATAGAAATATCTTCGCTGCTACCACAATGTCGATATCTAGGAAAATGAAGATGGTGGTGAATAATCCCCCCTGAACCAAAAACATTCCGCAGCTCTCAAATCATGAGAGTAAATCCAAAACGTGAATGTGTGTGTCAAAACTGGCATACTGTTATGTTTTTTTCTTGTCCATGCAATAAAAACATGACATTCAAAAACTGGGTGCTGTGCCCAATTCAAAAATTTCCCATACTCTTCCCTTTCCAAGCAATAACTACCTCAACCACCTTCTGGTAGAGTAAATGGTTGGGAAGAGAAGACAAGAAAGAGAGTAGTTGACAGTTCTGACGGGTTCTTCCCATGACACCTGGATTTTCCCTAAACTGGCTCAAGGTTAACATTCCCACCCCCTTACCCTTAAGAAAATCATGCCCCCATCTCATTATCCGTTGCATTGACATCGTCGGGTGTGATTTTTTCATTAATTTGCATATTTACATGATGTCTACAAACATGCTTGACTTAGCACAGAAACAAGAGGAATCAACCATTATCGCATATATTCCAAACATTGATCAGTGACAAGGCCTTGTCCTTGAGATCCTTGTCATGTTTCGATATAATATTTACATCATTTACATTAATGCAACAAGGTCAAAACCGGGGTGTTACAATCGACCACCTCCTAGACACTTTCCCCTTCACTAGATCCTTATGGGATCATGTTGTGGAGGCCTTTAGATGCACAAATAGAGCTATAGGTAATGCCACTAACACTATTCATTAATGGAGGGACTCTCCATTTGAAAGTAACATCCTGAATCAGCTCTGGAATCTCACATCGGGATTCATTCTCTAGAGCTTGTGGAAAGAAAGAAACAACATAATCTTCAAGGACTCCAAAGTGTCAATGAAACATTTATGGGATGCGATAAAAAAATTATTCAGGAAACAATCCATGTCGAATGCTGGTCGAGCGTGGACCTACCCATCACCCAAAATGAGAGAAGCATCTTGGAAGCTCTAAGCTTCAAATCCTCAATGGTCCTGCCTCCTTACAGCAAACCCACCATGTAAGTGGCAAGACCTCTTCATTAGGATCCTCCTCCTAAAAATGTCTTCAAGATAAATTTCAATGGCACCTCCAAGGGTGTGGAATTTGAACCCAGTGATAGAACAATTTTACTCACAACAATTATCAATTGAACTTGCAAAATCACTCACAAAAGAGACTGAAAATGGAGCTGAACACTAAACTATATTAACTCAGTGTACAATAGCCAACCCTATAACATAATAGGTTGCTGCATTAAATAATTACATAGGAGATTCGAATGCATGAGGAGGCAATTCGAATCTAGTCAAAAGCATGCTTACTAAAATTAAGCAAATCCCCCATATGTGCATAAAGTAGTTTCCAAATTAGTCATGGAGCTCACGAATTGGAAAAATAACTTAGGAAAGCTAAAGAGTGATGGAATGACAACTCATACATGCTTTTCATATGAGAAAAGAGTGGAGGATGTGGAGGACAAAAAACTAGTTAACCTCACCTAGTCAAACTTTCCCAATTGCCTTAAAGCACTGAAAAAGCAGGCAATAAAGCAGAAAAAGTAGAAGGGTGCCTACGAGACCAGGAATAAAGTAGAATTTATTCCTTAAGGTTTCCCATGCGCTACATGAGTCAAAATAGGCAAGTTTGACCACTACGGATAAGCAAATGACAACTTGCATAAGGTGGGACACATGAAACTAGGCAAATAAGACAAAAATGATTAATTAATGTCTAAGGTAGCTAACTATGGGTTGATTATTCTAAAACCCCCCCTTAATCCCGACTTATGAGTAATATATCAGAAAATTATAGGGCCTAGCAACAAGGATTAGTCACCCTTTACATACTGCATGTCCATTTAAACAAGGAGAGAGGCAAAAACCACATGGGAAAATCCTCCGTTAAACATGGACTGTAAAACAAAATTTGGAAATCTTGTCTTCACTCATGCTTCACAGCATGATCAGCAATCCCCAGCAGTGATTTGAGATTTCTGAAGGTCTTCTCACAAAATTCTTTGGTGAAGATATCAGCTACCTGTTCTAAAGATGAACAGAAGAGTAGGTGAATGGTGCCATCATGCACAAGCTCTCTGATGTAGTGCCTATGGACCTCAATGTGTTTGGTTCTCTACTTCTAAACTAGATCATTGTAGATTCGAATGGTACCTTGGTTATCACAGTAGATGGTATTTGAGTACTCTGATTCGAAACCACACTCTCCAAGTAAACCCTCCAACCATAAACATTGAGTTGATGCATTAACAACTCCTATGTACTCTGCTTCTGTAGATGAGAGTGCAATGGCACTCTGTTTCTTGCTTGACCAGCTGATTGGCCCTTCTACAAGCATGAACACATATCCTGATGTGGACTTTCTATCTGTGCTATAACCTGCCCAATCACTGTCAGTAAATCCAATCAAATCAAGATCAGATTTAGCTTTATAGAAGATCCCATGTGTCCTTGTTCCCTGAACAAAGTTAAGGATCCTTTTGGCTGCTTTCCAATGGATCTCATGAGGCTGATGCATGTATCTAGAAGCCACACTTACTGCATAAGAAATATCAGGTCTAGTATGTGTATGATACAACAAACATCCAATCGATTGCCTATACAGTGTATTGTTTACCATAGGTGAAGAATCAACTTCTTCCAACTTCACTCCTGAAAGGAAAGGAGTCTTTCTTGGTTTGCAGTCCTTCATTTTGAATTTGATCAGCAAATCCAAGGCATACTTGAACTGGTGCACCTTGATTCCAGCTTTGGTTTGAGCAATCTCAAGCCCCAAAAATTGGCTTAAGAGCCCCAAATCTGTCATGGAGAAGGCTTGGTTCATTGCACCCTTCAAGGAAGCAATCTCATCCTTTGAGCTTCTTGTAATCAGGAGGTCATCAACATATAACACAATGATCATTAATGAACCATTAATTAACTTCAAATAGACATTTGGATCTTATTTGCACCGAACAAAATTCAGTGATAGCAAGAAGCTATCAATCTTGGCATACCAAGCCCTGGGGGCTTGCTTTAGCCCATACAATGACTTTCTCAACCTGCACACAAGAGAAGGGTTAGTAGAAAATCCTTGAGGCTGCTGCATGTATATCTCTTCAGTGATATCTCCATTCAGAAAGGCACATTTTACATCCGTGTGATGTACCTCCCATTGCCTTGAGGCTGCAATGGCTAAGGCTAGCCTGATGGAGTCCATCTTTGCCACTCGTGCAAAGGTCTCATTGTAATCTATGCCATGAACCTGTGAGTAGCCCTTGGCTACCAATCTGGCCTTGTACTTTAGAGGTGAACCATCAGCAGCAAATTTTTTCTTATACACCCACTTACACTACACTAGCTTCCTCCCTGGGGGAAGATCCACTAGCTCCCAAGTGTTGCTCTTCTGGAGTGAGATGAACTCTTCCTTCATGGCTGCTTGCCATCTTGTATCTCCTGCTGCATCTTCATATGTCTAAGTATCTGATTCCACCATTAGATAGCATTTCTCAGCAAACATAGGATCCTTCATGCACAGACCAACCTCAAATTGAGATCTAGTCCTCCTGGGGTCATTGGGATTCCCTGCTAGCTCTCCTGCTGCATGAAGAGTCTTGGATGCCCATTTTGGCCTTGTAGGGCTGTTAGAATCTACAATAAACTCATCTCTATCATACATATTAGAAACAGCATGTTCAACAATCTCTTCACTTACTTTCAAAGGCTCTGGTGGTGAAGAGGCTTCTCCAACTTCCACTGTTGCTAGGGGTTCTTCTTGAAATTGAACACACCTTTCAATGAAGGATTTGTTTTTGCTCAAATTTATTAGTTTGTACCCTTTTTAATCTTCAGAGTACCCAACAAATAGGCACTCTTGGCTTTGGGGCTGCAAAGCCTTTCTTTTTCTATTGGAATTCTAGCCCAAGCCCTTGAGCCAAAAATCCTAAAATGGGTCACATCTGGCTTGTGCCCACTCCATGCTTCAAAAGGAGTCATACCATCAAGCTATTTGTGAGGCACCCTATTTTGGATATAGGCTTCATAGTTGATAGCTTCGGCCCAGTACTTTGGTGGAAAATGTTTTTCCTCCATCATGCATGTTGCCATCTCCTTCAGTGATCTGTTCTTCCTCTCAGCAACACCATTTTGTTGTGGTGTGTAAGGGATAGAATGTAACATCTGAATACCTAAATCTGCACAATATTGTATAAACTCAGACTTGACATACTCACCACCACTTTCAGATCTGAGGACCTTGAGTTTCCTCCCATACTGGTTCTCAACCAAAGCCTTAAAGACTTTGAATACGCCAAAAACTTCATACTTGTGTTTCAGGAAGTAAACCCAGCAATAACTGGAAAAGTCATCTATGAAATTCAATGCATATTTGGACTAACTCATGGACATATGAGGGAATGGGCCAACAACATCACTGTGGATCAACTCAAGGGGTGCAGAGGTTCTCTCATGACTAGCTCTCTCAAATTTATGCTCTGGGTGTTTTCCTAGGATACAACCTTGGCAGACTCCTTTGGAAAATTTTATCTTGGGAAACCCTATGACCATCTCTTTTTCACTAAGATCAGAAATATACTTGTAATTTAGGTGGCCAAATATTTCATTCCAAAGCTTGCTTGCTTCATTAGCATGAATCAGAAGAGCAGAGGGGTTTGAGGAGGGTAGGAAGTGTGAGAACATGTATACCTTCTGAGCATTATTTGCAACTCCTTTTGCAATGAATTTACCACTTGAGATCTCTGTGATCTCAAATTCATCAGGGGAGAATATGACCTTCTTTGGAGACCCAGTGTGAGTCATCTGGTACACTGATAAGAGGTTGGTGGCAAGACCAGGAACATACAACACATTGCTGAACTGACCATGATCAAGATCAATCCTCCCTTTGCCCAAAATTTCAGTGAGAGAGTCATCTCCCAGTACTATTGGTGGTCCCTTCGACATGTCAAGTGAGGAGAATGCCTCCTTGGTCGAAACCATGTGTCTTGAAGCTCCAAAATCAATGATGAAAATAGGTGAGCTTGATGTGCCAACAACCAATGCATGAACTCTCTCTCTATCTTCTGAACTTGATCCTCCTTCTCTCTTCTTTGAGTTGTCTGGAAGGGAGATGCCATTCTTTTCTAGGAGTTGGGTCAGCATGTCTATTTTCTTCTTCATACAAGAGCTTTCAGTGTGATTGCCCTTATTGCAGTATGCGCACTTGCTCATTTCTCCTTTATTCTTCTTCTTCTGGTTATTCTTCTTGGAACCTTGTGGCTCCTCTGGAGACTTGTTCTTGTCTCAGGTGGATTTTTAGCTTTCTTTTTTCTTTTTGAATCCACCCTCGAATCTCCAGCAACCAGAGCTTGGTATTTGGATGGTTTGATGGTGCCCATCATCACCAGCTTGTCTTGTTCTTGTGTGAGAGATTCCATGAAATCTGCAAGGCTACGCATCGTCCAGGTTCGAGCTGTCAACTTTGTGGCATAGAAGGTAAAAACAAAAACTAAATAGTCAGGGCCAAGCTTTGAGAGTATGGCCAAGACCAGCTGATCATCCTTCTTTTCGATCCCACATTATTTTAGCTGCAAAACAAGTGCTTTGAACTTGGAGAAATAGAGTTGCAGAGATTCAAAGCTACTGGGACTTAGGGAAATCAGCTCATTTTCGATTTGATGTCCCCTCATCTCATCTATCTTTCCAAAAATATCAGTAATCTTCTCCCATACTTCATTCGGTGATGTTAATCCATCAAGATGGAAAAGGAGGTCTCTGGAAATACTCAGACACAAGAGACCATAGGCCTCATCCATCCTGTTGTGCCATTTTATCTTCTCTGCAGCTACATTTGGCTCTACTTCTGTTTCCATAGTCACCCTGTAGAGGCATTTCAGTCTCAACAGTATCTCCATCTCTTCTTTCCATTCAAATAAATTGAAGGGAGTCAAGATGATCTTCTGAGATTGATCCATAGCTCAGAAATTGTCCCAGCTGTCAGTAGAAGGCTCCCAGTCACTGATGTCGAACCTGAAAAACAAATTTGAAGGAGAGAAATCGATCTACAATAACTCTGATACCATGTGGAAATTGAACCCAGTGATAGAACAATTTTACTCACAACAATTATCAATTGAACTTGCAAAATCACTCACAAAAGAGACTGAAAATGGAGCTGAACACTAAACTGTATTAACTCAGTGTACAATAGCCAACCCTGTAACATAATAGTTTTCTACATTAAATAATTACATAGGATATTCGAATGCATGAGGTGGCAATTCAAATCTAGTCAAAAGCAGGCTTACTAAAATTAAGCAAATCCCCCATAGGTGCATAAAGTAGTTTCCAAATCAGTCATGGAGCTCACGAATTGGAAAAAGCACTTAGGAAATCCAAAGAGTGATGGAATGACAACTCATACATGCTTTTCATAGGAGAAAAGAGTGGAGGATGTGGAGGACAAAAAACTAGTTAACCTCACCTAGTCAAACTTTCCCAATTGCCTTAAAGCACTGAAAAAGCAAGCAATAAAGTAGAAAAAGCAGAAGGGCACCTAGGAGACCAGGAATAAAGTAGAATTGATTCCTTGAGGTTTCCCATGCACTACATGAGTCAAAATAGGCAAGTTTTACCACTATGGATAGGCAAATGACAACTTGCATAAGGTGGGACACATGAAACTAGGCAAATAAGACAAAAATGATTAATTAATGTCTAAGGTAGATAACTATGGTTGATTATTCTAAGAAAGGGAAACCTAGGAATGGATGGCTTTAGGGGAGAAATAAAAGACCATAAGGGGATCATCATCCACCTTTTCTATGGCAAGATGGGAATCAAATCTAACAATGCAGTGGAACTAAAAGGTATGATTGTTGGTTTAACAATAGTTGACTAGAAAAATATTCTTCCAACAATTGTAGAAAGAGACTCAGGAATCATCCTTTTCCTAGTAGCCAAAATCCTCGATGGAACATCCATCTCCAAAGTCACCTCCAATTGGCGCCTAGCCCATGGTCTCACCTGTCTAGCCATCCTCCTGTAGTGCATGCATGCAATTACCTTCCACCAAATGTGCAGGAAATCCAATGCCCTAGATGACTTCTTAGTTAACTCCTGGGTGAACTCTTCACTCCCTCTAGTGGAAGGCACATTACAATATAGTATGGACTCTCAGATTCTCCTCAAAAACAAACAACTGGCTACAAATGATCTCTCCCTCCCAGATGCGGGTGAATTCTCCATGGATCAGCGACATGCCCTCCCTCGATTTGAGAGACGGACATGTGGTGATCATCAAGTTAACCTCAGCTACGATGACACTTATGAGAACCTTTGTCATACTCCAAGCATGGGAGCAGATCAGACCATCAGCTCCTCACCTACGACATGGGGTGGCGAAGATCCAGTTCAATCTTAGCCTTCAAGGCTCTGTATCTTCATTCATGGAATGTACGATGGCAGGGAGGGAGAAGGTCTTGAGCACGGTGATGTGGTATTTGGACATCAGGGTTCGTCTCTACTTGGCTAAGCGCACACCTTGTCTTATTGAGTGCTTGAAAACTCATAGTGAGTCTGCCACCACGTACTGCATCTACTTAATTGATAATCTATGGAAGAAGAAGCACATCAGGATCAGCATGTCACGATAGCGTGGAACTTCATGAAGAGACACCTCAGGGATAGGCAAAGCACAGCGCGGCTATATTTTTCAGGTGGAAATGGACTATGAACCGCATATCTCTAATAGGGTTTGCGTCCTTGTGAAAGCTTGGGAGAACCGCGTTCTAAATCAGAAGTTGGAAACGGGCTAGGATGGTAGCCAAATCAATCACTATTGGCTCATGAAGAACGTGCTCTACAATTTAATGGAGGATATGCTTACCAATTGGGTGGATGCCAAAGACATAGTTCATATGGTGAAGACCAGAATCGATCTCAAGTCATGACAATGGAGAGATCTTTTGCTTGGAAAGGAAATGCGAGTATCTCAGGCCACAGAGGTCTGAATGAAGGCAGTCATGACTAGGGTGGTGGTGGAAGTGGTAGCACTATGAGTGGCTTGGTTCTGACTAAGGGAGGTGGTAGTGGCAGTGCAACTGGATGCACTATTGCGTCTCCTCCTACTCTGTCCTTCCCCATCCCATCGACGGTGGAGTTGTTCTTCAAGTGTTTGAAGTCGATGGTCACCCATCAGCCTACTCCATAGTAGCAACAACCTCAGATGCCTCCAAAAGTTACCACCAACTCACCCAGCCAGTTGTAGGAGGAAAGATGGGCTTCTCCCATAACCGAAGAAATTCCATCCATTCCACCTGTCTGATGACCAAGATGTCCAGGTTTTCTCATTTTTTCATTTCGTGTCAAGTGGTTTTTATGGGCTCTATTATCTACACCTATGTCTATTTCCAGACCTATATCTATGTTTATTTCAGGGTCAATGCCTGTGTGTTTTTTCGGGCCCTTGTCTTTTTTTATGTCATTTTATTGTTAAAATATGTAACTATGTCAGTATATTGGCCTTGGCCTTTACTTTCAAAGTGGATCAGTTTCACCTCTGGCTCTCTCAGACGACCATCTTTTGAGAGGTCAAGGTGGTGGCTTCACCTCCTTCGACCTCCTGTGGTCATGTTGAATTCTATAATTTTTTCCTCTGTATTATAATAGAATTAAGCATCTTTAAAAAAAAGCATATTTTATGTGTCATTGCATGTATTACTAAGTTGTCTAATAAATATCGTTATGATGCACAATGCTTACAGTTGAAAATATTTGAACAATTGTAGTAGACCGACAACATACAAAGGGGAAAAAGTTTCCAAGAACAAATGGTAATTGTCACTGATTCCCAAGACCCCTGTAAACATGATGAATATGTCCTAGGAGAAAATAGGTAAGATGGAAATTCCGAGACATAATATAATGGGATGAGAGAGCATATATCACTACCCAAAATTTGGTTGAAACAATGAGAGGTTAATCAAGGATCAATAAGAACATAAAAAAATTAATGCTTATGATAGGATTTTTAATTGTCTTCTAATTACTTAGAAAACAACTAAGAAGTTGTAGATTAATTGTCAAATCGGGTTTGTTGAGAACTTGAGAGTTACCATGCACTGTGTGTGCAAACAAAAATCCCATTTTACATTAGTTTATCTACTTGAAATATGTAGTTCAATAACCTTACTTACAAATAGTGGTATGAAGAGTTACATAGTCTTGAAAGAAACTATCCAACTAAACAACAACTGAAACTAAGTTGCAAGGAAAGTAAATCACAGGAAATGAAATTAAATTCATACCTCCTGAAAGAAACTATCCAACTAAACAACAACTGAAACTAAGTTGCAAGGAAAGTAAATCACATGACATGAAATTAAATTCATACCTCCTATAGGTATCAAGAGTATGAATCAATTGTCTCCCGAAGAAACCCCATCAATGTGCAATAAAACTAATTACATAATTGAAATCCTAAATCACTTGTAGAAATTTGAATTCATGCCAGTCTATAAAGTAAATGATAAAATTAATTCACACCTTGCGGGAAAGGTAAATTCTAAAACTAAATCACACTCTGTGGGAAAAGTAAATAGAGCTTTTCTAAATAGGAACATTTTTTTTATATCCCAAATACGCAAGCATTTGGAGTTAATAATTTATCCCACTTAACCATATGTAAAGTCCTTTTAGTAGCCTTTCCTGAGTAAAGGAAGTTGAACATAATACTTATCAACATCTTCAAAATAGTTCTTGGGACTTGTGCAAGAGAAAGCCAATAAACAGGGATTCCAATCAAGACTGCTATAAAAAGGGTCAATATACACCCATTAGAAAGGAGTTTTAAGTTCCAATTATTAATTCTTCTCTCAAATTTATCTACCAACCAAAGCCAATCTTTAATTTTTTAGCTACCAAGTTTCAGAAAGAACCCCATATATTTAAAACGCTCACCCAAAATGTTGAACTTATAAGGTAAAAATGATGTAATCCTTTCCCTTATATCATCTTCAATATTCAAACTATAGAAACATTAATTTGTTAAACTTACTTTTATTCCTGAAGCATCACAAAATAATTTAATAATGTTAGCAAAAAACCTCCATTCATCTCTTGTACCACCACCAAAAATTAACACATCATCTACAAACAACAAATGGGTAATAAAAAAAGATGCAAAATATTCACCCCTTTAATTTTACCTTCAACCTTTGATTTTGATATCATGCAACTCAAACCTTCGATGACTAATATAAACATAATAGGTGACAACAATAACCCTTTCTTGATACCATTGGATCCTTTGAAAAAGTCAGTAGGAGAACCATTAATCAACATAGCATATAGTGTTGACATCCCATAAGACATAATCTAGTCCGTAGCCAAAATTGGAAGCCCAATCTGAAGTAAAATCACTATCAAATAAACTATATCCACCTTATCATAAGCCTTTACTAAGTCCATTTTTAGCATCAAAGCATCCAAATCACTTTTCTTAATAGAATGAATAGCTTCTTGAGTAATTCCAATAACATCAATTATCTCCCCGTCATTTAGAAACCCGAATTTCTATTTTGACATCCCTCTAGGTAAAAATTGCTTCAATCTATTTGCCATATTTTTTGAGATAATTTTATAGGCCAAATTACAAAGAGAAAACGACGTAAAGTCATTAAAAGAATAAGGTTTATTTCACTTAGGAATGAGTGTAATAAATGTAGAATTCAGAGCCCCTGAAACATACCCTTCTAATCTAGATAATTCAACCATAGAAAAGATATCCTTACACATCACATCATAGAAAGATTGAAACAATTCAAAAATACAACCATCTAGACCAACACTTTTCTCTTTAACAAAATGCTTCAAAACCTCTTCAACCTCATTTAAGGAAATAGGAGCACCAATAACCTCACTTTCTTCTGGAGGAAAAAGAATAGGTAAATGACTAATAACCTTCAATTGTGCATGAATTTTACACTGACCTAGATCCTTGAATTGGTCACTAAAATGTTCCTTTTCCAATTGAGCACATAGATCTATGGATCAACACACAACTCACAAAATAGATCACACACTTTACTCAACAATTTAACAATGAAGTAGTTCAAAAATGGCTTGCAAATGTGAATCCTTTCATTAATAAAAAATAATTAGATGATTAATTACAATGAAGTACAATGGCTAAATAGCCACATGCAATTTGAATCCATGTGAGGAAATTTGAATTGGTTGGACTCTACTTGACTAAATGGTTAACTAACCTTGTCTAAATCATTATCGGAGTTCATCGGAGTTCAAAATCCAAACTCAAGTGTCTAATTCATTGTTGACTAGTCTAACTGATTGAGGTCGGTGAGTAAATGCACCTCACTTGCATGTAGCCATGCAATCCTAGTGCTAACTAAATAAAACTGAGTGTAGGGAACTAGAACTGAATGCAACTGACTCCTAATTGAGATTCACTAGTCACAAACTGAGCTCA
Source organism: Pseudotsuga menziesii (assembly GCA_001517045.1). Lineage (NCBI taxonomy): Eukaryota > Viridiplantae > Streptophyta > Pinopsida > Pinales > Pinaceae > Pseudotsuga > Pseudotsuga menziesii. The sequence continues at coordinate 387,994 of LPNX010256609.1, read as the reverse complement.
ACTGATGGAGGTTGGTATTGGCACTCCCAGTGGCTCCTAATCTGTAGGGATTGATCTAGGAGATTCCTAAATGGATGCATGAAAGTGCAATCAATGGAAGTTGGCCTCATTTAGTGTTCCCCACACTTTCATAACTAGTGCATTTGCCCCAATTAGGCCAAGTGGACCCAATTGTGCTAGTGACTAAAAATACACTGAAAGGACTCCTGATTTAGACATGACTCCTGATTTAGACATAATGACCAAATTGGACAAGGGAGGATTATAATCCTAACACCCCCCATGAATGCTAAGTTGGACAATTTGTGGAACTTGGTAACTAAGACCATAGGTCACCCATTACAACAAGTAAAGTAAAGTAACTGATCAACACAAGGAGTTGGGGAAAAAACCACATGGGAAAAAAGCCCCCCCTCTAACTAAGTAGATAGAATCAGAATTCAAGTTTGAAAAACTTGAAAATGCTTGTCCAAGCCACTTTACCCCCAATATTGTTGACACATGTAAACTAAACAAATCGAAACATGAGAAACCATGGTTGGTACAACTATCCACTGGTACAAAAAGAAAGGTTTCATAACTAGTAAAAGATTGTGAGATAGACATGAATGGTTTTCCAACTAACTTAGACCTAAACTTCTTATCCTTAGGATCGTACGACATAATTATAGGCATGGACTGGTTGGAAAAACACCATGTCATGGTTGATTGTTTAAACAAGTCAATATTATGCACAAATAGCCAAGGGAATCAAAGAAATATTCAAGGCATGCCCAAGAATTTTTGTGTTAGACAAATATCCACCTTACAAGTGAATAAATGTATTAGGAAGGGCTGCAAAATTTTTGCAGTTAACATCAAGGATGTAAAATATGAGAGAGAAAAACAAATAGAGGACTTTCCAGTTCTCGTAGACTTCAAGGATATATTTCTCGAGAAAATATTGGGACTACCACCCAAGCAGGACTTAGATCTTTCCATAGAATTGACACCAGGTTCAGTACCTACTTCAAAATACCCATACTGCATGAGCGCTCTAGAGTTGGTGGAGCTCAAGTTATAGTTACAAGATTTGATAGAGAAGGGATATATCCGATCTAGTGTGTCTCCTTTGGGATCACCTATACTATTCATAAAGAAAAAGGATGGTACGATGCAAATGTGCATTGATTACCGATAGCTCAACAATATCATGACCATCAAGAACCATTACCCACTCCCTAGGATCGATGACTTGTTCGACCAAGTTAGAGGAGAAAATATATTTTTGAAGATTGATTTGTGATTCAGATACCACCAAGTAAGGATATGTGATGAAGATATACACAAAATTTCCTTTCGGACTCGATACGACCATTATGAGTTTGTGGTAATGCCTTTTGGGATAACTAATGCACCGAAAAATTTCATGTGAATGATGAATACTATATTTAGTTAATACATGGATAAGTTTGTATTAGTCTTTATAGATGACATATTAGTTTACTCGAAGAGTAAAGAATAACATGAGGAACATCTTTGAATAGTACTATGAGTGCTACGGGAACACCAACTTTACGCTAAGTTTAGAAAATGTGATTTTTACAAACCACACATACAATACCTGGGTCACATCATGTCTGAGGAAGGGATAGTTGTTGACCCAGAAAAAATTAAATCCATCGAAGAATGGCCTACCCATACTTGTGTCACCGACATCATGCCATTTTTGGGACTAGCGGGTTACTATCGAAAGTTCATTGAGAAATTTTCAAGGATTTTCCGTCCCATGACCACCTTACATAAGAAGGAATATGAAATCCTATGGACGACCAAGTACGAGGAAAGCTTCAAGAAGCTTAAGCGACTATTGAATACTACACCTATACTATGAATTGTGGATCATGATGTTGATTTCGTTGTTTGCAAAGATGCGAGCAAGGAAGGACTTGGTGGAGTCCTCATGAAAAATGACTGAACAATCTATTATGAATCACAGAAATTAAAAGAGCATGAACAAAATTATCCCACACACAATCTTGAGCTAGAAGCCATTATCCACGCCTTGAATATGTGGAGTCATTACCTCATGGGGAAGAAGCTTCTCCTAAAGACATAAAACATGTGTATGAAGTATTTGTTTGACCAACTAGACTTAAATTCCAGGTAGGCTAGATGGTTAGCTTTTGTCAGTGAGTACCACTTCGAATTAAAGCATATAAATGGAAAGAAAGATGAGATCATATTTTGTATCAGGTAAAGTTTTGATCCAAACCGATTCGTATTTTCATGATAGGATTAGAACGACAAGCAGAGTTGTTCATTTCTGTGTTGAGATCCTTAAAAAGATTCAGGAAGATAGGTTATTACAGAAACAAGAGAATATAAGGTAGACGAGACAAGACTATTGTGGTCCAAAGAGAGACTGTATATCCTAGAGGAAGGAGATATTAGGTCTAGTATTCTAAATAAGTTCCATTAAAATCCCTACTCAGGGCACCTAGGATATCAAAATATGATATCAGTTGTAAAGAAACACTTTTTCTAGCCTAGGTTAAAGGATGACATAGCACTATTCATCGCAAAATGCCAAGAGTGTCAACTGGTCAAAGCAGAGCACCAACATCGTTTAGGGTTACTGCAATAGTTACCCATTCTAGAATGGAAATGGGAGGTTATCAGTATGGATTTCATTACGGGTTTATGAAATAGAAAGAAGTGGAATGATTCCATATTTTTAGTGGTGGATAAGTTGTCAAAAGTGACACACTTTATTCTAATTAAGTCAACTTACAGAGAAGTTCACATTACTGACATATTCCTAAAAGAGATATTTTGATTGCATGGGATACCCAAGGAAATCATCTCGGTTTGAGATACCAAGTTTACCAGTAAATTATGGAGATATTCATTCTCCTTGTTAGATACACTGTTAAATTTCAGTACCACCTAGCACCCGCAGATAGACTAGCAGACAGAACGAGTAAATCAGATTTTTGAGGATATCCTTAGAATGTAGATGAGATCATATGTTGTATGAGGTAAATTTTTGAGCCAAACCGATTCGGATTTTCATGATAGGATTAGAACGACAAGCATAGTTGATCATTTCTGTGTTGAGATCCTTAAAAAGATTCAGGAAGATAGGTTATTACAAAAACAAAAAGAATATAAGGTAGACGAGACAAGACTATTGTGGTCCAAAGAGAGACTGTATGTCCTAGAGGAAGGAGATATTAGGTCTAGTATTCTAACTGAGTTCCATTAAAATCCCTACTCAGGGCACCTAGGATATCAAAATATGATATCAGTTGTAAAGAAACACTTTTTTTGGCCTAAGTTAAAGGATGACATAGCACTATTCATCGCAAAATGCCAAGAGTGTCAACTGGTCAAAGCAGAGCACTAACATCGTTCAGTGTTACTGCAATAGTTACCCATTCTAGAATGGAAATGGGAGGTTATCAGTATGGATTTCATTACGGGTTTATGAAATAGAAAGAAGTGGAATGATTCCATATTTTTAGTGGTGGATAAGTTGTCCAAAGTGACACACTTTATTCTAATTAAGTCAACTTACAGAGAAGTTCACATTACTGACATATTCCTAAAAGAGATATTTCGATTGCATGGGATACCCAAGGCAATCATCTCGGATCGAGATACCAAGTTTACCAGTAAATTATGGAGATATTCATTCTCCTTGTTAGATACATTGTTAAATTTCAGTACCACCTAGCACCCGCAGATAGACAAGCAGACAGAACGAGTAAATCAGATTTTTGAGGATATCCTTAGAATGTACATGATGAACAATCTCACAAAGTGGGAGGATTATTTGCACCTCACTGAGTTTGCATATAGCAATGGATACCAGAAATCCTCCAAAATGAGTCCCTTTAAGGTACTCTATGGTCGAATGTGTAGGACACCGGTGACTTGGGATAGCTCGATAGACATGCTCATGTTAGAGCCAACTTTACTGAAAGACCTACAATAGTTAGTCACCAAATTGCAATTGGTGCAAGTCTAGGGCCAACCATAGCCAACCCTACCAGCACCTCCAGGATCTCTTGTGGCTCCTACACTTAGCAGGACTGCCAAATTTATCCCTCGGCCAAATTCTTCTCTAAAATTTCCTTCCCACAATTTTACTCTGCAACCGCATTTCCGCAAATCTATTTCAGCAACAGATTTTCTGCAACAAACATTCCCGCAATTATCCTTCTGCAACAGCGTTTCCACAAGCAGGTTACAGGATGCGGGATGCAGGATGTCAACTTTCCAAAGTTCCTACCCTGCAATTTCTCTTCCACAACTTTTCCCCTTCAACCTTTGTTTCTCCAACTTGCTTATCCATCAGATATTTGCGGCGTTCTTTAGGACCCTCAATATTCCCTTTAATGTAGGTCATGAAAACCTTTGCGGAACTGTTATCGTTCTCACAACTTCCATTGTGGATGCCTCCCAAGCCATCAGATCTTTGTCTGTAGACTCGATCTACACCGTCCATTTTCTATGAAATTGGTTAATGCTAGAAAAACTGTGGGTTGGGCCAATTGAACATGGAATCGATCAATCCATCCTAAAATATTCAATATTGCTTAGCCTAACACTCCTATGCATGCATCCACACTCTACGTCAACCATTCAAGCAAGAAATTAATGTGTGAATTCAACAATTTCACAGAGTTCCCTCTTAATGTGTGAGTTCAACAATTTGTACCTTGTCAGGAGTTCCCTAAGTGACTTTATTTTGCCTGAGTCACTTAAGAGGGAAAATGTGACCCTCACACTAAAGTCACTTAAATGTGACTTTATGACTAAAGTCACTTTTTATAAAGTGAGTAAGTGAGTGAATTTATTTATGAGAAATAAATAAATGAGATATTCACTCTCACTGTGATGTTATAAAAAGGAGTGAGGGAGGCAAAAGTGAGAATAGATTTCATTTTTACAGATGAAGGAGAGGAGAGCTCAAGGAGGTCGATTTTCCCAAGGAGGTCAAATTCCAGGTTAGGGTTTGAAGGAGAAGATTCCAGATTTAAGCTTGCACAGTTCCCAAGGTGTACGGCCTGCATTTATTACAGGTGTACGGCTGCATTGATTGCTCAGTACGGCTGCTGCAGATTTGGCACAAACTTCGAGGAGGAAGTACGGCTAGGACAGCACGGATCCCGAGGTGTACGGATCTGTACGGAGCATTTAATTCGGCACAAATCCCGAGGTGAAAGGATAGTGTACGGATGGGTAAATTCGGCACGAATTTCGAGGTAATTTACTGCTGCATTAAATTCTGTACAGCTGCATTTAATTCTGGCACGTGTCCCGAAATCTGTACGGCCTGTCAACTGTACGGCCGTGGTCTGATTTGGCACGGAAATCGAGGAAAGTTACTGCTAGGGTTTGAAGGACAGTTTGTGTCTTTAATGCTGAATTTCTGCTGGTGGAGATAAGTCAGATTTTCATCTCTGATTTTCTGAATTGTACATTTACTGAAGAAATAAAGCTCTCATCTCAAAACTGGTTTTCCCCGTGGGGGTTTTTCCAGGGCAGCTTTGCCAAAAATATTTGTGTCAAATTGTGTGATGTGCATGTGTTTATTTCCAGCCTATTAATTGTTTACAGTGTGTTTAAATTGTTCAAGAATTTCATAAAGAATTGTTCATTAAACCAGCTTACTGTCAAACAAGGGTTTTCAACATGGTATCAGAGCACAGGGGGCTGAAATATTGAGTTGTACATACACACAGAAAATTTGCAGCATTCATA